>JAFBJT010107442.1:58045-84864 GCA_016785325.1 Chascanopsetta lugubris | reverse complement strand
AGGGTACAGTGTGTAGGATTTGATAGTTGAAATAGCCCCTGCCTCACTCTCCACTATAAAGTGAGAGGAAGAACCCACAGTGGTGCTGAGGAATATTATATTAAATATATATGTTTTCCATTCTGGGCTGTTGGTAGAATGTACATGTAAAGGATGATTTCTATCTTTCTGCCATTTAATCCATTGAACTTTGAAGTTTGTATTATTTGCCCTGTCCCACTGCACATTAGTGTATGTGATAAATGCAAACATTAAACGGATACCAAGATTTTTTTAAGGCAATTATTAGCCTTTTTTATGCAAAGCACTTTAGTGTAACTACCACCATTGTCACTTTGACAGAGTAAATTAACCCAGAATGAACAACCTAACATCTGGAGTGTAAACGACAACTGAAGGTTGAGAAAGTGGGTATTGAGCTGCAATATTCACCTTCACCACTAGATGACACTAACTCCTACACACTGCACCTCTCCAATAAAGCTTCTTATTTCCATAAGGAGTCATAGAAAAGAAGAAACAAACATTTCCACCTGCCCCCCCCCCAAAAAAAATAATAATTTAGCGAATCACTAAGTTAACATTGAGCATAAACATCAGATATTGAAAATAAGAAATCATTTCTGTGGCACCATGACTGTGCCTGTGCGCCCTGACACTCCCTCCTCCATCCACGCTGCCCGAAACTGAGCATGCACTCCAGTGACCAGTGTCCGGCCAGCCACGTTCCCTCGGGACCCCTCCAGGAGGAGCTGGCATATAAAACGAGCGGCTCTCTCCTGGCGGACACAGAGTCATCAGCCAGTCCCGGCCTGACGCACCAGTGCTGCGCTTCATGGATGCTTCAGCAGCAGCAGCAGCAGCAGCAGCAGCAGCAGTGCAGCATCCCCAGCCCTGCCCAGCTCAGCAGGATTAACACTGCGCTGATCCGGACTCCTCTCACCGCTCTCTCCTCTCCTCTCCTCCTCTCTCCTCCTGTGAGTGCACGCTTTCCTCTCTGTGCTTTGCTTATTGGATGTGATGATTTATGCAGGCGGTGCGGTGGCGCAGATCGGGAGCCAGCTATCCACAGTTTGCTTTGTTTGAATATTTAACTCCCTGCAGGATGTGTCCTTGTGCCATCGCATTTTAACGTACTTGAGTTGACGAGAAGATGCTGGACAAGACGACAGAGACATTCATATGCGGCAAAGAGCACTGACGTAATTTAATTAAAGTGCATTGCAGGCTAAATATAGACCTGACTGTGCCCTGTGGAAACGCATGCTGTGTTAGAGGGTAAACTTTACTGGGACTGAAAAATAGATTTGATGCTCTGACCGCCGCCTTTTGTTATTGTCCATAATGGGGTGGGGGGGGGGGGGTGTCATAGTAAAAGGCGTCATCTCATGCAGAGCATCATGTGCCGGAAACAGGCACGATTGTTTCCATGGCGATGAGAGGGCATGTCCCTGCCTGGGACATCTGCCAGGGACCACACCCTTCATTCAGCTCCAGCCCTCTGAGATGCTGGACTGAGACTGAGGAACTCAGGATTTTCCTCATTCACCTCAGTGGTTTAAGTTGTTGGATTCTAGACGAGCTATTTTCAAAAGCCTACATTTAAATTGAAAGTTTATGCTTTGTCGTAATATTTTTGCACTTTTCAGCATCGTCTCCGCCCTTTGTTCCCCGTAGTGATACTGTACGTGTTGCCATGGCGAACCGAGGGCCCAGCTACGGCCTGAGCAAGGAGGTGCAGGAGAAGATCGAGCAGAAGTACGACACCGACCTGGAGCAGAGGCTGGTGGACTGGATCGTGGCTCAGTGTGGGGGGAACCTGGAGAGACCACCCACCGGCAGGCAGAACTTCCAGAAGTGGCTGTTGGATGGAACTGTGAGTGGCTGTGCTGCAAGCACCTAAAATAGAAGTTGGTGTTTTAATTATTAAAGCTGGAACACAGAGAGACTGAAGAGACCTCTTGTCAGATTTAAAGAGACCTTAAAGATTTTAAAGTTAGAATAGAAAAAAAAACAGTTTGATTCATCAGCCTGGTTATTTTTTAATGCCTGAGTAAATTATTGATTTCGTACTTAACAGCAGTGGGGCATTTTATTGCAGTAAATCCAGCAATAATAGACCATAATTACCACTCCCAGTGGAAACACAAAAAACATTTTGATTTTATTGGAAAAACAAGTGGGTGGTGAATTATGGAAATCGGATGTCATCCCTTACTTCAAATTTGAATTACATGTAGAATGGGACGTTGTGATGTCTCCACTCTGAACGTTATCAGACCTAATTAACAACCAATTACAAAAAGCCCCCTGCTCATCGCCGCTGCAGCTGGAGTCCAGCCGACGCTCGCATTAGAGAAATCGTTGAGACGAGGCAGAGGCATCAAGTTCTGCAGCAGCAATTATCTCGACGGCGGATTCGCTTTTGTTTCCCTTCTCTGGAGACGTAACATACTTTCTGCTGTTTTCACTTATAGCTCTGATACACTGAAATATTAATGATATTTACCGTGGCAGCATTCGTCTCCCAAGCCCTCGTCTGTATGTTATGGTCCACGGACCGTTTCATTTCATTTCGTTTCCTGTCCCATGTTCCAGATTCTGTGTCGACTCATCAACAGCCTCTACCCCAGAGGAAAAGAACCCATCAAGAAGATCCTCGAGACCCAAATGGCCTTTAAACAGATGGAGAAGATCTCTCAGTTCCTGCAGGCGGCCGAGGCTTACGGAGTGACGTCCACCGACATCTTCCAAACCGTGGACCTCTGGGAAGGTGATGGACCACACGAGCGATCACGGCTTTTGAAAAAATCCAATGACCACCCGCTTTGCTCCGTGTATTAATGGGATGTGACATATCGCTTTGTGTGTGTGTGTGTGTGTGTGTCGGTGCTGGACGGTCGTCAGAACATTAGATGTAATTATCCCCCTCCTCTGGCCCGCAGGAAAGGACATGGCAGCGGTGCAGAGGACCCTAATGGCCCTGGGCAGCGTGGCCGTCACCAAGGACGACGGCCACTACAGAGGCGACAGAGACTGGTTCCACAGGTGCGATGGGAGCTGAACCGGAGCGCAGGTGCACTCTATCCTCGCCGCCGCGCCTCCACTTGACCGTTTCTTTGGCCCTTTCTCTCCAGGCAAGCTCAGGCGTACCGGCGAGAGTTCACCGAGGAGCAGCTGCGCCAGGGACAGAGTCTGATCGGCCTGCAGATGGGCAGCAACCGCGGAGCCTCCCAGTCCGGTATGACGGGCTACGGTATGCACCGTCAGATCATGTAGAGGGCGTCCCTGCCGTAAGCCGCCTCCCAACACCTTGTTTCTACTAACACCTCAAAGCGTCGTAGCCACATTAAAACTCCCTCCTATGCCCTTTGTAGCACCTGCCAATGTTAACCTCAAGTTCCCTGGAATTGCTGCTTGTCCCAGACAGTGTTGGAACCACATCCTTGAATAATGATGTCAAATGCTATAGAGCTTCACGCTGTCTTCCCCTCTGCCGTGTGCTGTCCCCTCCCTCCCTCCCTCCCTCCCTCGCTTCGGTGACTGTTTCTAATATCCAGCTGGTTGATGTGGAGGTCAGTCATTCATCATCCCCTTAGCTTCTAGTGAACTAGGCCTAAATGAAACAAGCCATCAGTGTTATTTATACTTTAAATCTGAACACTGTAAGCCACCGTTGTAGCATGTTGCGTGCTATTTGTTTATCTATAAATATATTTGCATCATTTATAATTGTGTTCTTGTTTTGCCTGAAAGCTGACGAAGCTCTAGCGTCTCTGTGATGTCAGTTACAGTTGATCCGTAACTGATGTGTAACTAAATCAACCTCACGTTGTGCCTGCTGTTTGGGATGACAGAGACTAGGTCCTGTTTAATATTATCATCGGCCTCAAATTGTAACCGAGTTTCATTCCCTTCTGAGCCACGCCCCCTTTTTTAAATGATTTCTGTAGCAATGTTTTTTTGCTTTGAATCCACGTGCAGTACCCGACATGTGCGACAGCGGCGTTTCCATTTCTGGTGCCAGGTGAAGACATCGCTTGAATGTGTACATCTCTGTGTTTGTCATGTTTATATTTTTTGAATATATTTCTATCTGGAGGCTTGTGAGATGGTTTATTGAAAAAAAAAAGATAATAATAAAGTATGTGGACATGCATTCACACTGGTTCACTGGTGTGTGAGTTACACTGGGCAGTCAGAGGGGCCTTCTCTCTCTTATCTTGGTTTGAGTGTTCCACCTCCTCCCTTGTGCCCATCCCTACTCTCTCTCTCTCTCTCTCTCTCTCTCTCTCTCTCTCTCTGTCACACACACTCAGTCTAATAAAGTTACATCAGTAGTGCAGTGTGGCATAATAATGATGGTTCATATACCAGACAGGCCGGATTCAAGCCAGCAACTGTTTCACTTGCTAAATGACCTTGAATAAGACATTAACCTCCAATTTCCTGCTGCTCTCACATCTGGAAAAGGTCTAAAAAAAATCAAGAACCACCACACTTGCTCCAAAACACCCCTACCAGTCATTGTTTTCCTCCTCCTCAATGTTTATTTTTCTAATGCTGCTTTGAACATTAACTCATGGATCAGGAGTCTGATAACATCAGAGGGGTGAGGAGGGAGGGGGAGGAGCTCCGGTGTTTGTCTAAGCCTCTCAAGGATCCATGGGCTGAGCTTTGGACCTGCAAAGGTCACATCTGATGTCAGTGATCCAGTTTATGGGGTCACTTGTTAGCGACTGTGGGTGTTTGAAGGAGCTCGTATGAGAAGAGCACGCATGGATTCACATCTCAGGCATCCAATTTAGAGAGAGAGGCCGTTACACTGCTGTTATTTAGATCTTGGACATAAACAGCCAACTTTAATTGAATCTGCCAAGGAGGTGATATTTTTATTACAATCAATGGATAAATAAATGAGGTAGATGGGTGGAAAACACATTGGTTACAGTGAATGGAGTGTAAGATATTAGCTACATTAAATCCACTTCAGAAAATAAATATGAAATAATCCCCATTTTAACAATCATTTAATTTGATTAACTTAAAAAAAAATGAATTTAATGAATTACCTTATTGTGATAACCATCCAAATCTCTTTCATTTTTGAGTGTCAATCCAAATTGTCGCCTCAGAATGAGTCCTTCATATTCACATTTGCGAAGGGCGTCCTCTTCATGGAGGCCACCATTTTGCAACACACTGAACACACTGTACCTTTAAGGCCGGTGCACCCATGCCGAGTGTCATACCATACTGTCAGGGTCTGGACCTGTTATCATCACGAGGCTGCAGGTTTGATTCCGGACTGTCAAAGTGCCGCCCAGCAATAAGTGAACTGCTGCAGATCGTGAGCCACGAGAGAGTCACCGACGAAGACGGTGCAACAACGAACCCAGAGGAAAAAGATCCACCACTGCGCCGTTGAAAATAGATATGTGTACCTATACACTGTAGAGGAAGGTGACACCATGTGACCTTCCACGCGTCCGGCCCTGGCGTGCACTGCGAGTCAGCTTATTATTAGCCTCCACCGAAGCACTGAAGTGTGGGAGGCTGGGCGAGATGTCTAACTGACAGACAATGAGTAAACCACAAACACAGACCAATGAACAGGCCGTGACACGTCACTTTTGTCCAAAGTTCCTCGTGGTTTTTTGGGTCCACTGTGGTGAGGCTTCTTATCTCTGTCTCCACTTTAGCGCTTAAATGTGTCTCATTTGAGGCTTAATTTAGTTTTTATTGTATTTGTTTTACAGACGGGTGAATCACGCGCAATGTCGCAGGTGATGTTCAGGGTCGCTCTCTTGCTCCTCCTGTTGGTGGTCTGGTGCGTTGCACAGGAGGAGACCCAAACCAAAGGCTGTGTGTGTGGATACCCCGGGATACCAGGGGACCCGGGGCACAACGGTGCACCGGGCAGAGACGGGCGAGATGGACTCAGGGGGGAGACGGGCGACAGAGGTAAAGAGCGGGTTCTCCTTTAACGCTCAGTGCAGCGCGCCACCTCCTGCATGTTTTATGAGCTTTGACATTATTATTTATCAATCATGCATGTGAAGGTGCGGTCGGTCCAACTGGTCCAGCAGGCAGTGATGGCTCCAAGGGAGACAAGGGAGATCCAGGTAGGTACCCATTACACTACAGACCTTGAAAATTCTTGAATCGCGTGTCCTATTTCAAATGGGCTCATTTGCATATATGTCGAGCTGAGTCTCCGTCATACATATGCATGAAGCACTTTCAGTGTCTCGACAGTATAAAAGGGCAGAGGGGGTCATTGTTGGTTCGTCACTTACAGGTGCCGGCGGCCCACCAGGGCTTAAAGGGAAAAGGGGAGATAATGGAGAACGGGGCCCTCCTGGGAAACTGGGGCCCCAAGGAGTCGTGGGACCCATGGGCTTGAAAGGAAATAAAGGCGAGCTCGGACTGCCTGGACCGCAAGGGCCCAAAGGGGATTTGGGGGCGCCCGGTCCAGAGGGTCAAAAGGGTGAAATTGGTCTTCAAGGTGACAGAGGCTTCCTGGGACCGATGGGACCCCCGGGCCGGCCGGGCCCTAAGGGGGACCTCGGAGTGCCGGGTCACAAAGGAAACATCGGTTATCGCGGCGAGAGGGGCTCGCGGGGGGAGAAGGGAGATAGGGGAGAGAAGGGTGACACACTCGTTATCTCTAAAAGCGCCTTCTGCGTGGGACTGACCGCTGTGTCTAAGCTCCCGGCCGCCAACGTTCCCATCCGCTTCGACCGGATCATTTACAACCGGCAGAACCACTACGACCCACAGACGGGGAGGTTCACCTGCTCGGCCGCCGGAGCCTACTTCTTCACCTACCACATCACCGTCTACTCCAGGAACGTCAAGGTGGTGCTCATGAAGAACGGCGTGAAGATCATCCACACCTTGGACACCTACCAGAGCAGCGAGGACCAGGCAGCAGGGGGCGCTGTGCTGCACCTGGAGGAGGGGGACAAGGTGTGGCTGCAGGTGGCCGGGGAGATGTTCAATGGACTCTTTGCTGATGAGGATGATGACACCACTTTCTCCGGGTTTCTGCTTTTTGCCGCTTGACCATTCCAGGATTCCAGGATTTGAATGTATAATGTGAAGTATATACATATAAGTATAAGTATCTGTATGCATAAAAACACAAGTATACATGGGTTGATGTGACTTCTTCCTTATGTGATGTTGGTGATGGGGGATAGTACACAAATACATATACACGCTGATCAAGAATATGACACTACTGTGACTTACTATTCAATGGATCAGTATAGCAGGCCTTTATAGGGGAGGAGCCACTGTGACGTTGAAGGGCTCATTCTTAGCCAACAAAACACTGGTAATAAAGAATAAATAAAAAAGATAAGGTGATAGTACAGAAATAGAAAAATATTTTTGAATACCACATTCCATTCATTTCTATGTACCTTTAAGAGAAACAGTGATTAAGTGTTGTCCTCCCTGTGGGTGAGTTTGTCATTCCTAGGAGAAAGGACGACACTTAGTCATGCTGTCATCATGAGGTATTTGGGGATAGGCACACACACGCACGCGCGCACACACACACACACACACACACACACACACACACACACTCACACTGATCACACAAATATCCAGACATTCGAACGTGACACAATGACACAGTGCCATGAGGAAGACGTGCCGCACCAACTGGAAAGCCCGGTGTCTGTGCGCGCGCGTGTGTGTACCTGTGTGTCTGTGTGCGCGCACGCGCGCGAGCTCTTGCATTGTCTTCGTCCTTTCTGATATTTTTTCCTCAATGGAGCGCTTCCCTTGGGGGGCGTGGCCCTATGGGTCAAGGACTAATCCCTGCCCGGCTCTGATTGGCTAAGAGCGAGATAGTCACGTTCCGGTCAGCCAGTCATCTCCCTGGTAACCTCCCGGGAGCCCCGCCCACTTGCAAACACTGCAACAAGTGCATTAATGATGCTCGGCTGCTGCGCGGTGTCTCAAGAAAGAGCTGCTTTTAAACTGGCAACCGGAGCGAAAACTCCAGCTTTTCCACGCGCACGCGAAGAGAAAGAAGACGATAAAGTGCTTATCATAAGTTTTTATCGACCAACAACCGGTTTTGCCGGTCGGCGGAAGTGGCGGAATTAAAGAAACTCGCGGTGCTTGCGCAATTTTTGGAACTTTTGATCTGTGAGTCGGCGAGCTAGCTTAAGTTGCTAACCCGGAGGGAGCGATACGAAGGAGTCAGGCAGCCGTTTGTCTCGACATGTTCCGGGGGTGACTCGAGCTGCCGCCGCGCACTTTGTGCTTGTTAGCAGCCGACATGTTTGTTTTGAGGCGACAGCGAGTGTTTGGAGACCAGACAGACGTCAACATGACGGATACACAAAACAAACAGCTGCGCACCATGATGGAGGAGCTACACAAGCAGCTGCCGTGTTGATGTGAGGAGGAGAAGAAGAAGGTCAGGACAACATCAGCGACTATGAGCAGGGTGAGCACAACTTTCCTTCAATTAAAGGTCCAGTGTGTGAGATAAGATCATTCCTATTCAGGAGGGAAAAAGTGAGTTGAGTTGAATATAAGTTGACTTTACCAAGTGTCGTGTTAATTACCCTAATCAATAAGCCTTGTACACCAGGATAGTATCGTCTCTATGGAGGCCGCCATGTTGTATGTTTTTACAGTAGCTCAAAATGGACAAAATGTTTGGTATTTAATGAAGGGCTTCAATGTGTGCTTGGAATGGGCGGGTGAGTTGTATGCAGCAGCAACAAGCAGTTTCACCACAAGGTGTCTCTAAATCCTACATCCTTTTAAAGGTGCAGTGTGTAACATTTTGATGAAACTTTTCCATATGTGTCGGCCAAAGCTGACTATAATATAATCATGGAGGTGCGTTTATGAGTGTAGAACAACCTGAAACCCTAACCCTTCACATTTTCATATTTATTACCTTAAAATGAGCCCTTTATATGTACACTTGGAGCAAGTCCTCTCTAAGGATGCTGCCATCTTAGATCACCATGTCCTCATCCAGGGTTTTGATAATAATAGAAGGCTTCCACTCGTTCTCCTGCAGTAAGATGAGGGTTATTCAAGCATTCAAGTATTTCCATGTCCTATACAACTGTGCCTGTTCAGCAAAAATGTGCTTATACTGAGCCCTGAGTGAATGGGAAATGCTTGACCACACTTCATTTTTCAGTTTGAGTCACAGTTACCAAGGCACTGAATTATTCAATACCTGCATTTTGCTGTTCTGCAGTTGTGTGAAATTTATGTTTCAACTGGAAGACGTTGAAGGAAAGTGTGACTGTGCCATTGTGTGGCCATTTGAACTGAAGCCAAAACGGTTGAACCGAGTCATAAAAGAGACTTGGAGAGAGGGGAAGAGTGAGGTGAGGGGTCATTAAGATGCAACATGCAACTTTACCCCTAGAAACCACCACATTCTACACACTGTACCTTGTATCTTATAATCCAAACTTCTGAATTAACGTACCAAATGAAGTTATAAAAAAAACCCATCCAACATAAATTTTGATATTTCTCTATCACATCACCTTTGCAGTGATATTCTCCCGTGTGTCCGGCGTTAGAATGGAACCGGAGGGGGTTATTGTAGTGCATTACATGGCTGGTTGTTATAGTGATGATGTGGGAGATGCCAGGCTGTGCAGGGAGTAGCGGGAGGGGGGGGAGGGGGGGGGGCAAGCTACTGCTGTAAAGAGCTTTATGGCCAAAGAAAGTTAATTAATGCAGAAATGAATAAGAACTTTGGCCCCAAAGTTCTTTATGAGCTTAGAAAACGACTCGGTGTAATCCCCTGCTCAGGGCTCATTGTTTTCAGAGATGGGTTCAATTCTCTGCAGGTTCTGCTGCTAAAGGTTCTAATGCACCAAAAGTTTGTCTCAGTGAATGAACCTGTTGCCATTTCTCCACAGACACTTTAAAGGTGCATTGTGTAAGATTCAGATCCAGTCATTTACATTTATGCTTGCAAAAGCTGAATTATAAATAATCACCATGGGTGTAGAAATAGTTATAATAGAAATACATAGAATACACAGAAATACAGCAGGAGTTTTATCAATGGAGGCCATGTTGCACCGCCATGTTTTCACAGATAACTTCCTTTGAGTGTTGTGTAGATGTTTCAGTGTTAAATCACTGTTTACAAAATTGATTTTAATACTTCAATTCCGCACTGATATCAAGAAAGATTCCAGTGTATTTTTAATGCTGCTAACTCTGTATAACGCGACTATTGTTGTATGACTTGGCTCATGTTAAACCCTTAGAAAAACAATATAGACAATGACTGACAGAAGTATTTTGGTATGTAGTTTGTAAATAGTGAATAGGAATGCAAATGAGTCCAGGCATACAAAACAATTACATACTTTAAAATGCCTGAAACTAAACTCACCTGTCTGTTACTTGAGGGACTTTCCAACGTGAAACATAAGCTTGGTGTGGCCCTCACTTCTTCTCCTGTGCCACTTTAAAAGCAGCACCTCCAAGTGGCAGCACCATGCAACTGGTGTATTGAAGTGATTTCCTGGAAAATAAAATGGCAGATTTATTCGGGGAAAGCAAATGCGCTTTAAAGACTTGCTTGTGTATGTATTTGCGTACTAATTTGAGCGTATTTCTCCTGTCCAGCTGTAATTCTGCCTCATGAGCCAGAAAGTATAACACCAGGACCTTTGTCTGTGTACTTTATGAACATAATCTGCTTACGTTTCCTTCCCTTTGAACTGAAGTTCATAGGACAAGTAAATCAACCTACTTTGTAACTTCATCCAGCCTCAGTATGTGTAGTGCTGTGACACAGTTTACTACAAGTAAAAGTGCTTATTATCAAACGTTCTCAGAGTGCAGCAGTAGCAATACACACTTTCTCTAAATTCCTCAAACCAAAGGGAAACAGTCATGAATCATCACGGGTTGATGTGAGGACTAGAGTGTGGTTTCTGAGTATCAGTGACTCAGCCTTTGATTGCCATTGTCCCACAGTCCCGTTGCTCAGTTGACTGTTGACAGTTAGAGCCCATGTCCAGTTGTGTTCCAGCCGTAATCTTTGTGATTTGTGTGGTGTTGCATTTCTTGTTGTGTGTCTCCATGACGGCGTAAAGCCGATCAGGTGAGCGAGTGACTTCCCCAACACTCCCTGGCTTTGGCTCAGGCCCATACTTCCCACGCTCTATAGAAAGGGGCGTGGCACCTTTCATCTCCTCCTTGTGTTTACCAGATCACAAAAAGAATAGAAACTAGGCCATAGCTAAATATGAGACTTGAAGCAGGGAACCAAACGGGAGCGTAGTTTATTGTGCTCATCTAACTCAGACCAAACAGGTTGCTGCACGGGTCATGCCTTTGAAACTAGTGCCATAAAAGATAGTGAAGATAGTGGGTCATTGGCAGTCTGAGATTTTACCTTGACCACAGGGAAGTCGGTGAACTTCATTTGGACAGTTCTTATGTCATTCATTTGTTTCTTTCCATTGTTCTGCAGCAGTCGGGTGGAGACGGTGCCGTGCACAGGCTCTCTGTCACTCTCGCTCAGTGCTGAATGGGTCGGTTGTCTCCCTGATTAGACTATCATGTGTGGATGAAACCAGTCCCGCACACCGACTGGTAAAGCTCCACTAATCAGATTATTACAGGGAAGAAAGAGGAATTGGATATACGTACGTACGTGCAGAAAACATACACTCCCACTCCCACTCCCACTCCCCCACACTCACACTGCCCCCTGTGTCAACTCGTTGACACTTGTTATCTTTTCCCCCCGGGAAAAGAGACGCGAGGCTCATTTGGGTTTTAGCTCGGATTTCAAACTTTTAATGATTAATTTATGTGAAGTGCTTTTTCATAAAATGCTAAAGTTGTGTTGCCTGTTTCGAGGCAAACACAGACGTTCTCATTGCACTGCTGTTGCATGACTTCTGCCGCCTTTTTATAAGCACAGTAAAACCACTGAAATTTAGGACTTGTGTTTTATGTTGCATAACAAACCTTTAAAGTCTGGTAGACGTGTTTACCACAGACCTTGTTTCCGGCCCGTAACTTAAAAGCCGTTCAAATAACTTTCTGACTTTGCGACAAGGGAGCTGGTAGTAATAGCATCCTATCGACTCATTCCTGCAGCACTGTATTAATGCTCACTTGAAACATAACAGTGAAGCTTTTTTCTCGTACGAATCAGCTATTTATTCTTCCTTCTCTAATCAGCGAACGTCACAACATCCCAGGCGTATCTCTCTCCCCTCTCTCTTCCTCAGCCTGTTTGATGTCACCCTAAAATTGAGGAATGGCGATGTTGCCGCGGGGTCGATATCGTGTCTCAGATTTAAACCCCGGATCAGAAAATGACTGTCTGTCTGCTGGTGGTTGTGTTTAATGCTCTGTTCATTTTCACCTAATGACTCGTATCCCGGCCTCGGGCGGGACATACCTCGGTCCTCTGCAGAGGTGAACTTCGGTCAGGAGGCTACTTATCACTTTGCCTCTACCACTCCTTATGTAACGGCCCCAGTTTTTAAACTAAACAGGAAGGGAGTCAGTGATTTTAAAATTCCTCTGTCCCCTGCTCATCTCTGCACATGTACGCACACGCTCGTGCACAGGGGCACAGCCCGTCCGTGCACCGCCGGAGAGAGGGGATGCTATTTGCACAAGTGGTTTTTGGAGAGCCCTTGTATACATGTTTATGTATCCTGGTGCGTGTCCATCCTCATCTCTGGGAGTCTAATCTGAGGCTGGCTCCAGCTGGCTGCCATGTGTGTGTGGGGGGGTAGACTCCTCCCTGAGCTCTTAATTAACTCTGGAGCAGGGCCCCCGTGTGCCGCTCCCATCCACATCTGAGCAGGAGGAAGCAGAGGAGCAGCGGTGAACCTGGTCCGCCGGAAGGAAAGGTAGAGTTTGTTTTAGAGTTTAAGTAAAGTTGACCTAGAAAAGGTGATCAGCGCAGGGTGAACCGCTCGTGCACCGTATATGTAAGTCATTCTTGTCTGGATGTGTACATGTGCATAGGGGAAGACGTTTGGCTTGTTCACGGCACTATGTTTTGGTTGTATAGTTTTGTTGTTTGTAGTATTTGACTATACATTCAATTCCTAAATATCCTTTCATTTAAAACCAGTGTACCATTTTTATATGGAGGTGAGACATGTTTTTTTTTCTAATCATGGAATCGTCATTAAACAGGTAGTGAGGCTGTGCTTCAATGTGGTCATCAAAGGTTACGCTACCACTGATATTGACGTGTTTCTGAGATTCAAAGGGCGTCGGTAAGGAGAGTTGAACAGACTGCAGTGGCACCAGGTGTAGAGATTATTGCACATACGTTGTTGAGAGTCTGCGTTGTGTTCCAGTGACAGAGTGACCACCTGTCCCGGCTTGGCACTGAAGCTCACTGCTGCCAAGTATTAGTCGGTAGGTGCCAAATGGCCTGTGACAGTTGGCACCAAGTGAGTGGAGAGAAAGCAGGAGAGAGGTGTTTTTAAAGGACACGGCCGGTAGCGTGATGGGTATTCAAAACAAAAACAAACTACCTCACAGCTACACATTCTCTCCTCCTTTATCTTTCATCTCTCTGCTCGGGAGATGGGAATATTGATTGTGTCATTTTTTTTTCCTGCTCCTCTGAGGCCGAGGACAAGAAAGCACAAGAAGACAATTCAACGTGGCTTTGAAAGCGGCACATTGTTGGTGTGGGGTGTTTACTGTCTGTCAGCGCTGGTGCTTGGCAGCGGCGGCTCTGTGTTTACATAAGTGTTCAGTGTGATGGAGCGAGCAAGTTGAGGTGACAGCTGATTGGACAGAGAGAGCCCATATGGTGCTGAGCATGTCTGGAGACGGGGGGTATGGGAGCGTTCCAGTGTCCCTGCAGCTCCCTGTGTAATTATACACTAAGCGAAAAAACAACAAACATAGCTTTAAATGCTCTCAAGCATATGTTGATGAATTACTGCTGATTTCTTTTTTATAAGCTATTTATTGGTATTGGAAGTATTTGGGAGATGTTTTCCATGTAGGGATGTGAATCAATTATCCATTAATAGGAAATTATACACAGCAAAGAAAGCTGAAACATCAAAAATCAGACAATTATATGCAATTTATGTCTATCTTAAGTTAAACTTTTTAGTTACTGTACATTATTAAATCCTAAGTTATGGAATATCCTCAAATCTGCTTACAACAACATTATAGTGTATTCTGACCATTTCAGCTTGTTTTTTACCGTCTTCAAAAATCTGAAAAGCGAGCATGGTACTGTATCTTATTGTCCTGATATTACAATATCGTCGTTTCAAAGGCTCATTGTTTAGGAGATATAGGTGAAATAATTTCCATTTCTCTTTGAAAAGCTGAAATATTAAATATAGTAGATAAACCTTTATATTTACATCAAGAGCCACTTATCTCCATGGATGATTACGCAACATGTTTTTGTCCAGGCTCAGAATGCAGAACCTAGACACTGCATGGGTCTTAATAATAACTGAAGGCTACCAGAGGTTCCTCCCCACATCTGTAGAGGATGTGCTGCAACATGTGACTTTTCCACCACTAGGTGTCTCCAAATCCTGCACACTGTACAATGGATAGTTGGCCTGTGAATGTTGTTTCAGAAATGTTCTTCATTTCTAAAAGGACATAAAACTTCCACACAAAAAATAGAAATGATCAAACTTGGATTCACTGTTAATTAATATAATTCATTAATATAATAATTTAGCCATTGTCATCAAGGACCTGCGGCCTCACTAGCCTAATTATAAAATTTCTACATCTTGTTATTTTATTGTTGTTACGTAATGTGTCTAAGTCGGTTGGCTGATGTTGAAGGACAGTGTGTGTTGCTTTTGAACAGAAGCCAGAACAGTGGAGTCCAGTGTTAAAAGAGACTTGGAGGAGAATCAGATTTTATGAAGACAATGCGCCGAGTTGGCAGGGAACAACATGAACACCTACGTGTTCCTCGATCTAAAAAGTGAAGTTGTTAATTGTTAAATAAGAAGCTGTGCTCACAGACAGTTGGAGCTTATTGTGTAATAGCATGATGGCTCCAACTCTCAATGATTTGATGATCACACAACTCACCCCTCACCTTGGCTTGGCTTCATCGAGAATGTAATCTGGAGAAAACCAGGCAATTTATTGCATTAATCACAATGGATTAACAAATTTCATTGCTTAGTCATGCTCACAAGGCTCCACTTCAAAGGCTCAGCTGCATTAACCACTGCTAGGGATCATACACACACACACACACACACACTCACTCTCGAAGCCTAACCTAGTACAACACCACCCCGACCAGGGCCTCCACTCTCCTTGGATGTTGAAATATGGCACCAAGCACAAATGCTGGTTGTGTTCAGGGAAAGATGTTTTAGTGCTCTGGACTTTGTGCACACTGAGGGATACTCTGCCTGTTTGTGTGTGTGTGTGTGTGTCTCTGTCTTTCTTCCCTCAATTCCCCCTCTTTAGCATACTTACACAGGGAACAGTGTCGTGTAAACACTCAGTCGTTAATTCTCCTGCTCTCACCCCCTGCAGCACACTGCATGTAGTGTTCGGTCGAATGTTCTTTCCAGCTTTTATTTTCATGACCTCCTTAAAAACATGTGCACTAGCGTAACTGTACAAAATCCCTTTAGTGTTACTCTGCTAATTTTTTGGAATTGTGTCTAGTTATGTCAAGTCCTCATTGCAAATATTTACCATCACATATGAATAGGCGGAGGTCACTAATCCATTCTGTTTGTTTTCACAGGCAGAACAAAAGGACAGAGGCTTGTCCACAAGCGAGGACCCTCTCCCTTATGTCCACACCTCCAAAGCTGACCCGTTGATCCGAAGCCGACCCCTCAGCGACATCTACCCGTGTCAGAGCCCAGCGGACAGGAGCGCAGTCCCGTACCTGCTGTCTGGATGTGGCGCTCAGGTGCAGCCGGTGAATGAAGGTCCGCTCGTCGACGAGAACAAACTGAACAGCATCAACTCCTCCGCCTGGTCCAACCCTGTGATCGGTCAACCTGAAGGAAAACCCTACTCCTCGAGAATCATGAGGCTTTTCTCTAACTCCAGGAAGGGCCCCGTCCCTGCTACCAGTCCCACCTCTGACAGTCCCCCCTTAGTCCACAGCATCGACAGCAATGGCAGCACCCAGTCCTGGTCTGGACTGTCAGGCCTGGGTGTTGTGGACTCCTTCAAAAAGCTCCGCTCCTCTGTGCTCCAGGGTATTCAGAGTAGAGGGGCCACAAACCACGATGAAGAGTATGTTCCTTCATCAGATCAGGAAATGGTTAACGGTACAGTGACCAATAATAGCCCAGGTTTACATAATGGATGCTCTGTGACGAATGGAAATGTTACCGTTCAGAAGTTGGCTTTGATGAGCCAGTGCAGCTCAGACATCGAGGACTCTGATGATGATGATGAAGAAAACGATGAGGGAGAAGGTCTCGCACGGAACTCGCGGTTCTCGAGGAGTATCAGGAGAGCATACGGAGCCGGACGCATCTCCTTGTTCGACATGGGGAAAGGAAGAGTTGCTGGCTGCTGCATAAGCGAAGCTGCTGAGAGCCAGAAGCCAGATCCGACATCCACGGACAGCGTGCAAACGAAGAACCACTACACAAATGTGAATGTGCTGAACAGAATGAGCAAGAGTGCAGAGAATCTCTACATATTCAAGGCCACCTTCAGGCGCAAGGCTCCATCTGCAGGTGGTCAGGAAGAAGGACAGAGGAGTAACGGGACGCCAAACATCCAGAGAACAGCCAGCGCCTCCTCGGTGGACCTCCGAGGCCACGCTGCCAATCACAGAAAGAGCCCCGTGAAGACCAAGGGCCCGATGCTGAAGCTGGTGGGCAGCATGACTGATCTAACTGTGCGGCGCAGGCGCAGTCCCTCCCCCAGCCCAGCGTCTCCCATGTCGCCCCTGACCCGTCTCCATGACGACTACTCCCGCCGTGTGCCTTGTACGCGAAACGGCGAACGTCAGCGGCGGCCTTCTCCTGTCAGGGTTAGGGTCATGTCTGTAGAACACGTGCCGCTGGTTCACCAGCAGCCAGAGGATGATGAGAACCCACTGCAGCAGCACCAGGTCCTGATCAGCCCGGTCCCTGTGGATCCACCAGAGAGCTCTTTGGGTTGGTCTGCTCAGTGTGAGCTGCAGGACGAGGCAACGAGCGGCTGCAGGCAGACGGACGAGTGTGATTCATCTCCACCCTGTGAGAAAGAGCCTCCAGCACAAGAAGAGCTGACTGAGGCCAAGTCTCCAGAAAACAAGGTAAGAATAGGTATTATCCAGGAATGTCTGGTTTGATCACATGTACAATACAATTTTTTTTTTTTTAATATCAGTCTCCGTTGCTCCGCCCAATCATTGGATCAGGAGATGCTCTGATAAACCCTTGAGTAATACCACTGACATCAAGGTCTTTTGGTTTTTATCTTTATGGAAGTGGCCTCTTATTACACTTGCTTGTCACTATTTGCAGAGTCATCAAAAGTCACTAAAACGCAACAAAGCTGCAGGATGTTCTCACACCTGTACCAACAAAAAGGAACTCTTTATCAATGCAAACAGAGGAGTGGGATTAGGAGTTATAAAAATGACAAGTGCTCTTCCGGAGACGGATGAAAGATTCATTCTCCTTATGGCCTTGAACAGCATAATCATTAATCGGTGCCAGTCTTGCCACCAAGGGTCTCTGACCCTTGTCTGAGGAAATTGAAGGATTTTATGGAGCGATCTTTGAATCTGACACAATTCAAACAGAGATAAGTCCCCCAGTCAACGTGAGACTTGACAGAACTGTGTGTGTGTTTGCCAAAACCCGCGTCGTGTGGTTCAAAGTCTGCTTTGGTGTCAAATGAACCAGGACTTGCAGTGTAACTTTGACTTTCCCTCCTTTTCCTGCCCGTTGCCTGCATTTGACTGACGCAACGGCTGGAGGAGGGTCACATGCGGCAGCCAGCTGTTCCGCACACTGAAGGAGCAAGCATAGTTAATGATTAGGCTTTGTTTATGATTAGCAGGGCCTTGCGCAAAACAGCTCCATAGTCTCGGTGCTGGGAGAGAGGGTGAAGAGGCTATGAGTGATTCCGCCCCCCCCGACCTCTGTTCTAACTGCAGCCTAGTGGATCAAAGTCCAGCACCATGGACACTAGGACAGCGAGCAGCACCACCAGGCATTTGCAGATGGGATTATAATCACGCTCTTGTAGAGAAATGAATTCTGCTCAAATGGAAAGATTTTAACTTTAAAGATGAGCCAGAGAAAGCAGATTTATTTATCCGAGATATCAGGCGGCTTCTGTTAGCTGCCAGAAACGGACCCAGGTGTGTCTTAGTGTGTGGTACAATGGTGTTAAACCTCTGCGTGCCCCTCCGGTGCTTTTTCTCAGGACCCGACCCAGATCAGGAAAACCAAGAGGTGAGGTTTGATACCACTGGGCGACAATCAGAATTTCCAAATGAGTAAGGATTAACCAATATTTGTCCTCTGATTGTACCATTCATACAGTTTGATAACATTTAATTGTGGAGTGTTTTGTGCTATTTCTGTTGCAGCTCCTTGTTTGTATTCCTGGGTTGATTTTGTTTAATATTGTGAGTCAATCACTGTGTCAACTTGAGTAACTAATCAAGATTCTCACGAGAATCCTGGTGAAAGAGTTTCACACTGATTCTGTGGTTCTGAAGAGAGAGAGAAAGAGAGCCAATGGAGATATTTGTTTCTATTCGTGGGTTTTATGGCTCCCAGCTCCGTTTCTCTCTGTTTCTGATTAACAGATGTACTTCCCAGCAGATATTGTGTTCTACATTGCAGGTCACTGAACAGGGGGAAAAGTCAATATTATTGCCCATATCCAGTTTCTAACTTTTTCCTCTCGACCCCCAGATGGCATCGGAAGTGAGAGAAGGATTACTCCAAACAAATAAAGACGCTTCTTCATCCAGCACCCCTCCCATCTCCCCTACGTGCCTCTCGGAGTCATCCTCATCTCCCACATCACCAGCAGATGCAGCGACGGCTACGGAGACAGCTGTCGTCAGACCGAGGCGAAGGGCCAGGAGGCCCCGGCCCTTCTCCGACTATGGGCAGCTCAGTCCCAGGAAGCACTCCATTCCTGAGGAAGTGGCAGAGATGCATGCGGAGGAAAGGACAGAAAACGAATCACCTCAGAAAGACTGCAGTGATAACGACGGAGAGAGCCCCGGGAAATGTGCAAATGGTGATGTTCAGTGCCCGAGGCTTCGGCCCGTCTCGATGATCGGAGTCGGGGAGCTGTTTCCTGCGGATGCTGAGGAGAAGGACGACCGCAATCCCTCTGTAAGCTGCCACCCACAGGATACGACTTCTGTTTGGATATGCAAAGAAACTGTTTGACTTCACTACGTCATTTAAACTTGATTGACGTGTTGGTTTTGGGTTTAGTGAAAGGCTGAACTAACAGCTGATGGAAGATGTTGAATGTCCTGGATCTTAACCTTAACGTATTTGTAAACATATAAAATCCTGTTTCTGATGGCATGTAGATTTTGCCATTTTCATAGGGAAGACCGTTTGAACAGATTTGGTGAAATCCTCTTCACCTCCCGATAACCCTTCATAAATAAAACCATTGTCTTTGATCTCACAGAACAGAAAAATAATCACAGCTAATATATTTACTAGGACCAAATTTAATGATTGCTCCTATTTGAAATTGTCTGGTGCATCTTGTCTTTCACTCCTCACACACTGCTCAAACAGAAGTTGGGTAAAGTAAAAGTAGGCAAACAAGTCATGAACACTTGGGTGTTCATGTGTTCTGAGGCTGATGGGCGGGGATGGGATGTATCGGTTGCATATTTTCAAAGTGTAGCCCGCCCTTGCTGGCTTTTCCAAGATTAGCAACCCTAGCTTTAACAGCTAAGGGAAAGAAAACGGGACAATGGGTGGTGATGGGGATGTGGCACCGTCCTAAAAGTTCCACCAAATGCATACAAAATAATAAATTAATAAGAAATATGTCGAGTTATAAACGCTACTATACAGTAACAGATATTGTCAGGTAGTTTGTGACATGTTTCTTCCTTTTCACTGTCATTTCCCTCTACAATCCATAAACAAAGGCTTGAGCCTGTGTTTGTGTTATCAGGCTGCAGAGAGTCTGAGTCACCGAGCTCCCTCTAAATCCCAGGACGTTTCCTCTTGTCCTCTCCGCAGCCTCGGTCGCGCCCGCCCATTCCCTCCCACCAGGTGCCCCCCTACAGAGCGGTGTCTGCCAGGTTTCGCCCTTCAGCTCTTTCCCAGAGCACCCCCATTGGACTGGATCGTGTCGGACGGCGAAAGCTCCACAGAGTGCTCAGCGGTGAGAGCAGAGGGGGTTTTGCTGGTTTAAATGACATGGGATCACCAAGTTCAGTCTGTGGGAAAGCCGGAGTCTGGGAATGTTAATATGTGTGTTGGAGGGAAATGCTGATGCGGGGCCAGGTGTGGGTGTGCTTGCATGTGTGCCTTGTTCTGTGTATTATTTAAATGGTGCTAAAAGTGTGCAGCTCCATGCAGTTCCTGAGCCTCAATGTGTATATATATATATGTATGTTGCAGATGGTGTGTCTGAGTGCTCCACTCTGGATGGCAGCGTGAGTGAGGAGGAGGAGGGGAGTTTTGATGAGCTCACTGATGGCACGCCCTACCTTCAGCCAGGGGTGGAGATCTGCGTGCTCAACGAGGTGAGGAGGTTGACTCACTCGTCATGTTGCCACACTCGCAAAAAACATCTTCCCCCAAGAATGTGAATTAAAGTCGTGATGCAACATCCATCTTGTTTATGCCAAGTGAGGAGCCATGTGAAAATGTTTGTGTGTGTGTGTGTTTTCAAGATGTTTGGCCTCAGCTCAGAACGAAAGGCAAACTGCAGTGTCCACATGTCTAGACCATAATCTTGCATGTTATACACGGACTTAGGCTGCATGTAATTACATCTTTATCTTATCTGTGTGCGCGACTCAGTGGATAAGCTCAGGCAACACGGTGTACGCGGAGGCTCTCTGGGACCATGTGACCATGGAGGAGCAGGAACTGGCCTTCAAGGCTGGAGATGTTATCCGTGTCCTGGATGCCTCGCATAAGGACTGGTGGTGGGGCAGAGGAGCTGACAGGGAGGCCTGGTTCCCCTCCACCTTTGTGAGGGTAAGTGGACGAGTTGACCCGCGTGTTGGACATGTGTTTGTTCTCCAGCTGAAGAGAAAAGAGAGACTGGCAAACTGGCTCGGATCCAAACAAACCTCAGAAGTCCCCCTTTAGAGTGTTTGTGAAAGGAGTTCAAACCTCACATGTTCAAATGGTTTCTGTGGTGACCCAAGCTGTTTGACAGTTGAGACTTAATTAGGCAGGCCACAGAAACCACCATGAGGTCATTTGATTGGCAGATAAGCTTCTGCTGTGTGGGTCAATCAGTGATGCCACACAGGGGCTGGTTAAACTTACACATGTTGTTACCATAGTGATCTGAAGTAGATTTGAGTCTTGTTGTTTGAGCAGTGATTGTTTCCTTTTTTTTAAATCTTTGTGACTTTTCATTAAATCGCCAAAATATTCAACTTGATCACATGGAATCAAGAAACTAATCCGGGTTTAAAGCTGATTTGGACTTTTTACTTGTGATTGTTTATTTAATTGTAGTTTAGTCATTTCCTTTGTGTCTGTGGTTGATGTGTTTCAGGTGCGAGTGAACCAGGAGGACTCGAGTGCAGAGAGTGTGGAGAGCGTCGCGGATCAGGAGGATCCAGCTCCCAGGGACATGCACAGCTCTCAGCACAAGGAACAGATGAGAACCAATGTGGTTCAGGAAATCATGAACACGGAACGCATCTACATCAAGCACCTGAAAGACATCTGTGAGGTACGAACCTTTGCTGTTAACCCCTCAGTCATTTGGACTCTCTACAACTATCTCTGCTAAAATGCCATACTTCCCCTTCCAGCGCCTCCTGTCGGTCACAATCTGAACTGTTTCTCATAACCGATGCCAGCGAAAATATGTCAAATATTTGTGCATCTTTTTAGGGTTACATCCGCCAGTGTCGTAAACACCCAGAGATGTTCACGGAGCTGCAGCTGAAAACCATTTTCAGCAACATAGAAGACATCTACATTTTTCAGAGGCAGTTTCTGAAAGACCTGGAAAAGAAATACAACAAAGATCAACCTCATCTCAGTGAAATAGGCTCCTGTTTCCTCTTGCAGGTAAAGGCCTTATTGTGTTTCCTAATCACTGTTTACCCTTTTCTTTTTTAACTGATTCTAAACTAATGTTCTGTTGTTGTTCCCAGGGTGAAGGTTTCTCCATCTACTCTGAGTACTGTAACACCCACCCAGCCGCCTGTGCTGAGCTGCAGCGCCTCATGAAGTTGGGTCGATACAAACATTTCTTTGAGGCCTGTCGGCTCCTCCAGCAGATGATTGACATCTCCATCGCTGGTTTCTTGCTGACGCCCGTCCAGAAGATCTGTAAATACCCACTGCAGCTGGGAGAGCTGCTCAAGTACACACCCAAAGACCACAGGTACTTCTCAGGAAATTTGTCACCCTTCTATTTATAGAACGCCACTATTGAACTCACAGCGTGTTCGGAATTCTTATTTCTTGACACTCTCCTGAGCACGCTTGAGCGAGCACGCTGTCTTATCCTCATTCCATTCTTACCGTTTGTTCTGCTGATTTATTGCAGTGACTTCAGTGGCGTTAGCAAAGCGTATGACGCAATGAAGAATGTGGCCAGTCTGATAAACGAAAGGAAACGACGACTCGAGAGCGTTGACACCATCGCTCACTGGCAGGTCTCCATTCTGCGCTGGGAGGTGATGATGATGATGATGTTGATGATGTAACCAAGTTTATGCATGACAAGCATTTCTTGTGTCTCTCCAGCCATACTCAAAGAATGTTGAAAATGTGTTCTCACAGGGACCCGACGTGCTGGAGCGCAGTTCAGAGCTCATCCACTCGGGGGAGCTGACCCGTACCGTGCGTCAAGGCAAAATGCAGCAGCGCAGCTTCTTCCTGTTCGACCACCAGCTGGTCTTCTGCAAGAAAGACGTCCTGCGCAGAGACCTCCTCCACTACCGGGGACGGCTGGACATGGACCAGACCGAGGTGGTGGACGTGCCCGACGGACGGGACCTGGACCTGGGCCTGACCCTGAGGAACGCTCTGCGCCTGCGCCACGCCTCCACACAGGAGCTGGTGTGTGTGCTGTGCTGCAGGAAGGCCCAGGACAAGCAGAGGTGGCTGGAGGCTTTTGCCAAGGAGAGACACAGAGTCAAGGAAGACCAGGAGATGGGTGAGTGGAGGCGAATACAGAACAGCTATTGTGGATAGATGTCAAAGCGAAAGGTGAAGCACAATAAACAGATTGTTCGAGAAGGAGGCGGATGGACATATTTTGACCTGAAGGTGTAATTCTGTGTGTTTCTTGGCAGGAATGGAAATCACTGAGGATCAACGAAAACAGGCCATTGTTAATGCCAGAAGAGCCAAACAGGGAAAGATCAAACGTAAGGAAGTGGTTTTCCTTAATACCTTTAAGCCTCTCTTTATTTACTCCCAGTTTGATTTACTTTTCATTCTTTCCTGTTCGCCCTCTCTTAGCCCTGGGTTACTCTGGTTCTGTCCCACACCACCACCAAAACCTGCACCCACTCCACCAGCGCCACGTCACCATCCCCACCAGTGTGCCTCAGCAGCAGGTCTTCTCACTGGCCGAGCCCCCCAAACGAAAGCCTTATCACTTGCTGTACAGCATCACGCGCAACGCCTTTTTCAGGAAATGAGGCTTTGCTGCCTCTTCCTTTTAACTTTTTGCCCCTGAAACCGTCCTGAAGACTCAAAGAACACTTTATTATTATTATTTTTCTCCTGTGTGTTTCCGTTTGTGTACGTATCATCGTGTTGTGCCTCATGTGTCTCCATGTTTTTCTGTTGTACGGTGAAGTTGAGTGCCTTCTCTCTGTACTTGACATGACTTAAGTGTTAAAATACTGACTGTCCATGTGTGTTTAAGATGCTGCTCACTAAAGCTCATGATACCCCCCCGCACCCCACCCCCCTTTTGTCTTATTAATTCCCGTCTAAAGAGAGGTTTTATTTTAATTATGACAACGATGTATCTTCTGCTTTTACAAACGTTGTAGATTTTGCAACAAAGGCTGGACCCTTTTTTTTCCCCTTTTTGCTGTGAGCCTGTCAACTCTGAGCACAAACAGCCAGAGGATAAGTGAACTAACACCCATCCACCCTTTAACACTGTAAATAAAACTCTTGTACAAACAAAGTGAGAACTGCAACAAGTGGTTGTTTGCTCATGCGACTGTTGCTGCTGCTTTTTGCTCCCGAGTACTGGTTCATGTGAACAAACTCCATGATAAGAGTTAATGAATGAAACATTAGCCATAGAAGTGGAGGAGGTGCGTTGCTGTCGGCGAGCTCCCCGTTTCTCGGGATCTGGTTTCATGTACTTGTGGAGCGAGCATCCATACGCTGAGCTCGCGTGGCTCTGTCTGTCTGTTGTATCTGTTGTTGATGTTGGATGTTTGTGAGGCTGTTTATCTTCTAAAGGAGAGGAGAATGATTCCGAGATCCCAAAGGTCAGAGATCAGCTGTTGAGAGGCTGGATGTGATGAATGTGTCATGGGCACAGAGCGCGAGGAGACCGAGGCGGCGAGCGGAGATGATGATGCAGCTCCACAGGATGTAGCGAGTGTAAGTAAAATGTATCCTTCGCTAAATATATTTTTTACAATTATTTATCATATGTTGACGATGTGGTGGTTTCTCTGAATTATATCCTGAAGATTGGTGTATAACTGTAGAATATTTAAAGTTGAGTATCTTTTTAATGTCACCTGTCACGTAGCCTTATTTCAAATGTGTTGGAAACTGCTGTTATGTCATTTTTTTCTCCTTTGTGACTCTACACTTGTTTTCTAGCAGTCGATAGATTAAGGGCCAGCTGCACAGTATGGGATGACACAGAATGAATAATGCATGTGCATTGGGTAACTCAATGAGTTTCTCTTACTCATTCTCCTTCATTCGCTAAAGTCAACCGTAATGAGGCGTCATCACAAGACACAAGCTTAGCTAACTGACCACAACAGCTACATGTGACTTTTCCATTTAGCTTTGTGTTGCAGAATACTGTGTTTTTAATAGATTTGCAACCTAGAAATGTTAAGTAGAAAGGGACACATTAGGGCACACCCCCATGATGCTCCCTTTTAAAATCAGTAGATCTGGATTTAGTTTTATTGTGTCCCCAGTGACCCTCATCTGTTTCCTTTCCTTGATAAAATTGAGTGGTTGTAGCAGCAGGGTAATAGTCTGCTCAGTCTCATTAAATGGTTATTGAGGGATCGACAATAAGATCAGGCCTCACTTGTTATTTCAGCATCATTGGCCACATCCCTATTACCGGCAGGAAACCCGAAGTGACTGTGTGAAAGGGCAAATCAGATTTACTGCCGCATCGGCGGCACTTTGAATTCCAGCATAAATGTCACGTGACCCACTCTCTTTCCGCGCCGCTGTAGATCGCTGATGTGTCCGTGGAGGTGGCCACGGTGGACCACACGCTGCAGAAGCTCTACAGGAAGTACAGGAAGAGCAGGCGGAAGCCCAAGGGGCTCCAGAGGCTGTGGGCCTACCTGATGAATGTCCCACACCTCACCATCATCATCGCAGCGGTGGTGTTTGTGCTGGTGGTGATTGTGTGGTCACTGCTCTGGGTCTTTATATGTAAGTCTGACTCATTCTCCTGTGTGCTTACGTCCCACTATTTGAATCCGTCTCCTCAGTCCGCAGGGAAAGCAACACTGGCGCCTACTTCGCCGGGATGTTCCGTCTTGCCAACGTGGAATTCATCCCCGAGTACCGGCAGGCCGAGTCCCTGGAGTTCGTGTCCTTGGCAAACAAAATACAACATGTGGTATGTGAAGGTGGATGAACCTGTTTGTCACAGCAGCCTCAGCGTTCAGCTCAGGGAGTCTCGGAGCTAATTGTAGGTGTCTCACAGGTGAGCAACGTGTACATGATGTCATCAGTGGCCCGACTCTACAAGCAAGCTGTGATATCAGACCTCAGGTACAGTCCACTTGGTGGCTATGTAGAAAAGAATTCTCATTCACTTTCTGGGCTTCAGTTTGAGGAGGGAATCCATCATTTAAAGTCCAATAGTCTGTTTAAATTTGACTGGGCTTCACCATATTTGACACACTCAGAGTCTGCCCCCTTGAACTTGCTGTGGATTTTCTCTACCTGACCCACTCGATAAAATCCACAAGTCCAGACAAGTTCCTCCAACAGATGACGAGGTGTGTTGAAGATGTTTCCACTTTGAAGCTGAGATAAGAACAAATTCCTGATGCAAAGAATGTATCATAGATGTACAAGATGCAGAGATGTTTTGGTGATAAGGGCCCAAGCTGATGTCGATGTGTGATGTAAACACAAAGACAATCTCAGCAGAAAAAGTCATTCATTCCTCTATCCTCTGATTTGATCTGGACCCAGTTCTGACGTCATCCTCCAGAGAACCCCTGTGAAAATGGCCCAGTTGTATAAATGTGCCTAAATCACAATCCATCCATTATATTTTGGGATTACACGAGAAACTCTGCCATACATTGTTAGAGCAATCCCTTGAATCCAGATGTGCATTGAAACTCATTGGTTTCCTCCTACAAGTCATACTTACACCCATCTTAACTGTTAACAGGGATGGTGTTAAAGGTCCACTGTTCTCTGTCCGTGTCCAGTAAC
>JAFBJT010107442.1:35545-53045 GCA_016785325.1 Chascanopsetta lugubris | reverse complement strand
AGAGTAAAATCTGTTCTCCGCTGCTACTACTCTCATCTTTTTTGGATCTTTCAGGGAGACTCTGGGGGTCCTCTGTCCTGTCGGGCTAAAGGCAGCGGTCGCTGGTTCCTCATCGGCATCGTGAGCTGGGGGGTGGGCTGCGGCCGACCAAACCTGCCCGGGGTCTACACCAGGGTCAACAAGTTCACCTCCTGGATCTACCGCCACATCAGCTGACAGCCAGACGCCGCCAACGACCCCGGTGCTCACGTCCAGTAATAAAAACGCCTTTAAACGCAGAACAAGGTGTGTTGGTCTCTGTCTCTCTTTTTTGAAACATTTGCCCTGGAAAGCCTTTGATCCTCTTTTCCACACCACTGAGCCGACAGCCTCCATGTTTGCTCCTTTGAAAGTGAACCGATGGACCTGTGATTGGAGGCTCAGTTGCGCCTCACGCCCCCACGGAGCATCCAAAGGGCACAGCAGCCAAGCTGTGTTTTTAAACCTCGCACACGTCTCCCCCTCAAACACTCCCCCCCCCCTCCCTCCCTCAGCTCGACTCCGGCGAACACAGCGCGGAAGTTTGCCCACAATATCTGTGCCATGGATGGTTGTGGGGATTGTAGCCCCCTGCCATAGTGCTCCCATTGTGTCCCCGCGCTGCATTCTGGGGCTCCGTGTGACACCTGCCGCCCAGTTCAGGTAAACTGGAGGCGGTGAATACCCGCTGCATCCGAGCCACTCAGCTCGGATTTCTGCGCTCTTTTTTTTTTTTTTTTTTCTTAGTTTTTCAAAGGAAGCGACAGTGGGGGTTTCCTCTCCCTCTCTCTCTCTCTCTCTCCCTCTCTCTCTCTCTCTCCATCGATTCTATGCCCGGGGTATTGTTGCATATCGCCTCTCCGGAGCTCAGCGGGACAGTGCTATGAGGACTCAGCCCCAAAGCAAAACTTGTGAGGTGTATTCCGTCTCTGCTCATGGACACTCGGGCTGCGCGGCTGCACAGGTAGGACCTCCCTCTTCTCACCTTTGTCAAACAAGGGTTTTACCTCCCGTGATTGCTCCCTTGGGAATGGGGGGGGGCGGCTGATTGTCATGAATGTCCATGCCACTTGATTGAGTGCTGACACAGCAGAGCCAGGCCGTGGGAAAGCAGAGCCCACTGGCCACGCTTTGTCTGCTCCCCCGGGGAATCCTGCCAGCCCCTTTAAATGTTTAAGGAGACCCTTTCAGATCCAACATGTCCGCCCGTCGCTCCCAGTAAATCAGTGTCCGCTCAGTCATCAAATCTATGGCTCATTGACTCTGGCAGACAGGCGGCGTGCTCTTTCATTGCTCCTCCGCTGTTCTGTCGGCAAATAGAAATAAAACCCTTTCAGTTACAGGCAACTCGATCGCCCACATTTCAAAGGAAGCTGGTATGATATCTGAGTCTTGCTCCTCCTGCAGGGAGAGGGGGAGCTGAAGGAGCCCACCCACTCGCCGAGCCCCCCCACGGAGCCTGGGGATGGAGCGGGACAGTGGGTGAAGGGGGGGCGAGCACCGGCCTGCGGCTCCTGGAGGAGGTGGATGTTGGGTGTCCTGCCTTTCTTTCCCTTCACTGCCGCCATTGCACTGACGCTCCACTACTTAACCAGTGAGTCTCTCTCTCTCTCTCTCTCTCTCTCTCTCTCCCCCCCTCCCTCCCGCAAAATTGAGTTCATGTTGACTTCTTGACACCTGTGTCACGTCTCTCCCTCCTTAGCTCCGCCCTCCTCAGTGTTCCTCCTCGGCGGCAGCATGGAGTTCCCAAACCTGAGCTTCACCCCGGAGCTGACTGACTCCGCCTCCCCGCAGTTCCGCCTGCAGGCTCAGGCTTTGAACCTTTATGTAAGTGGAGCCGTCTGTCACAGTTCTACCCCCTCAACCCCCCCACAGACACTTTGTCTGACACAAGTGGTTTGACCTTGCCACTGAAGCTTAACATAGAAAATTAGGGCCACGTGTCAGATTTTTAAAAGTTAGTGAGTGAATGTTTTTGATTTTTTTAGAATTCAGATTTTTTTTTTTAGACCTTAATAATAGAATCCCGACTCTTTGCTGCGAAAACACATTTTAATGCTATTTATTGCCAAGCAAAATAGGGACATAAGAATTCATGTGCGTCTCTTTGAGTCAGCTCAGTAAACCACACGAAGCCAAAAATGGAGCAGAATATAAATAAAAGTAAGGTAAACCGTCTACAGGGAAACTTTATACAAAAATACATTCTAAGAATAGAATAGATAACTAAGATAACTCTATAAAATTGTCGACCTGAGTGAACATATGAACATATGTAAAGTATTGCACAGGTAAGGTGAACTCCCACCTGTATTGGTGGTATTCCTTCTCACCTGCACTGTCCTCCCTCTATCTCTCTCCTCTGTTGTTTCCCTGAGCACCACCTCCCTGTCCCCGTGCTCCTCCCCCTGTCAGTGTTCAATGTAAAGCCGAAACAGGAGCTCCCAGAGTTCCCAGGAGCCCCAGGGACGGGGCCTTTTCAGGGCCGAGGACAAGCCCGGCATTTGTGAGCCCGGCGAGGCTCCGGCCCAGCGAGAGTGAGAGGAAGAGCAGCTCTTCAATCAAAACATTGTCTGTGCGGCTTTCGCACAATCAGCCGCTCTGTGCGGAGACGGCACGGAGCAGGGGAACCTCAGGCTGACACTGAGGGAGAGACGGGGCAGCGGAGGCAGGCAGGGATGACAGAGGGATGGAGGCCGGACACAGATACGAGACCTGGAATTTAGGGGGTTTTCACGGAGCGGGCAGATGGTCGGAGTTTGTGACATTCCCATAGTGTCCCCACTGATGTGCTTAAAGGTGCAGTGTGTAGAATTTTGCAGATGTTCTTTCTTTTTGCAGATGTCAAATCATATCTAATAATTGATGTTTGTAGGATCATATGAAGACATCAATCGTTGATTTGATCGTTATACTTCCGTAGGACTTACGTCCTCTCTCTGGAGGCCACCGAGTTGCTATGTTTTTACAGTAACCCAGATTGGGCAAACTCAAAAAAAACGTTTTAATGATTCATTGCAATGCTTGGCACTCAGTCTCAAAGTCATACACACTGCACCTTTAATTGGTATCTGCGCAGTGATCAGTTCATTAAAGATCAGGTGAGTCAAGGCCATGAGCCCAAACCACTCTGAGTCTTAACAGGTACAAAGTCAGCAGGAAGAGACACAATAGGGCTCTGTGCTGCTCAAACTCAACACACACACACACACACACACACACTTAGGAACGCTACTTTTGTTGAACTTAGGCTACATGTTGGGACTGGTGTGTGTGTGTGTGTGTTTGTGTGTCTCCAGGTGCAGTGACCTCACTTGCACTGCTGTGATGTCATCTGTCAAATCTCTCTGTTATTTATTTATTCTCTTCATTCAAACCAGATCTCAGATCTCTACGAGTCGTCATCGTGGAGCTCTTACTACCTGTGCTCAGGAATTACTGCCTTCAGGTGAGCTTCATCACACCCCCCCCCCCCCCCCCCCCACACCCCCACACACACACACACACACACACAGAACCATACTTCACAGTGTCACACTCCAGCCTGATGTGTTCACCTTCTGTGTGACAGTGAAGGAGCAGAGGGGCTCAATGTCTTCTACTGGAGTCAGTTCTCCGCCCCGGAGCGCGTTGCCATGGCGATCAGGACGTCCAGCCCAGAGAAGCTGCAGCGCCGGCTCCCCGGCAGCAACAAGGTGCAGAGGGACATCCTCAATGAGCAGCGTTACTACATGGAGCAGGATGAGGACTCCGTGCTCCACCTGCTGGGTACCAGCCCTCACTGTCCGTGTCTCTGTCTCTGCCCTCACTGTCACTGTCCCTGTCTCTCATGCTCATCAAACACACCCGGACACACTCGCTGCACTCTGAGCTGACTCAGCAGTCTGTTTAACCGCCGATAGATAAAGATACAGTGTGTAGGAAGCAGTGACACCTGCTGGTGAAGTTGAACCTTCGGTGATCGTCAGTTTAGTTTGTCCATTCGGGGCCACGGTCAAAACACGGTGGAGCAACATGGCCGCCTCTAGAGGTGACAATGCACTGATGAGGAGTCTTTAATATTTAATGTCAAGCAATAGAGAGTGAGAAGTTCACTTAAAACTCACACACCAGACCTTTTCTTGGTTTAGAAAAAATATGTATTAAGTTATTAAATCTGTGTTTTTCAATGTTTTACAGTTTTATTGAGTTTTCTGCTCAAGAATGACAATGTGAGTTTACGTTTGCGTTGGTGTGTTTGTGTGTGTGTGTGTGTGTGTGTGTGTGTGTGCAGGTTTGGACCCCGATGACTTTGATCCAGACGACAAATCAGGAAAACTCAAGAATCCAAGCAGCCTGCAGGGTGGGAAGTGGCAGCTCGGTTTCCAAGGTGAGAGGAGCAGCTCTGTCTGATCTGGATCTCTGAGAAAATCGAATGGCATCTGTCCTGACTCGCTGTGTTTCATCAAAATCCATCTATTCGTTTTTGTGTAATTCTGCGGATGTAATGACATATCTGATCCTGCGTCATCACTACAACACCTCATGAAGATTAAGCTTTAGTTTCTCCCTCATCTGTTTTATTTCCATCACTTCCTGTGCAGCTATGTCCTTTGACCTCTATGCAAAGTACGGCAACAACCGCACGCTGAGCCTGGTGAACCCCAAGAAACCGTACTACCAGTGGCGTCTGCGCGTGCCCTCGGGTCACGTAGTCCGCCTGGTCATTCTCACCCTGCAAGGCGCCACGCCAGGAAGCTGCACTGCCCACAAGCTCTCGGCCTACGACTTCCTGCTTCCTTTACAGAACAAGATCATCGCCCGGTAAATACGTTTTATGGTCTTTTAAGCACAGCGCTTCCTCCGATTGCATTTTTGTGGTTTTTACATGATGCGCGTCTCTGGCTCAGGTGGTGTGGACTTCCTGTGTCGGGTTCGTCTCCGGTCATGAAGCTGATGTCCTCTGGGAACGTGATGCTGGTCACGTTCTCCTTCAGCAGACAGAGAGATGGAGCAATATTCAAAGCGTATTTCCAGGCCATTCCCAAAGCAGGTCAGAGCCCTTCACATATATCACATGCTCTCTTCTCGGCCTTCATGCTGGAGTGAGTCTCCATCTATGTCATCGTCGCCCCCTGCAGGTTGTGGAGGATCAATTTCGTCTTGGAACGGCTCCATTTCCTCACCCTATTATCCGTCCTACTACGCTCCGAACATGGACTGTGTGTGGACACTGCGGGTGAGTGAATGTGTGTGTGTGTGTGTGTGTCAGAGCGCTGTGAAAGAAAAAACAAGAATGAACGAGTGAATCATCCCTCTGTTCATCAGCTGCTCCACATTCCACCGTTCTCTTGCCATCATTCTTTCTCTCTCTATCAGGCGCCGTTGCCAGGATACCTCATCTCCATGACGATTGTGACGATGGACATTCAGAGCGCCTCGTCGGATGGATGTGAGAAAGACTGGCTGGACATCGGAGGGGTCAAGTGAGTCACGTTGTATTCACTCCAAATATTTGTCGTTAGAACCTCAGTAAACATTCCTGATTTTGCAGCTGCATTTTTTTGTACTTCAAACTAGAATTGTTTATTTTTGTATTTTTGTGTTCATCCCCACGCAGACTGTGTAACCCGGTGTCCGACAGCAGCAGGAAGCGAGTGTACTCCTCCCCTCTCTCCCTCCACTTCCACTCCGATGAGTCCCTCACTCACAAGGGCTTCCACCTGCTCTACAGGGCCTTCTCTCCAGAGAGCAGTGAGTAAACTCTGCCATTACAATCAATTCAACCATGAGAGAGTTCAAATTCAAGGTGGAGTGTGTAGGATTTGGTGACATCTAGTGTCAAAGTTGTTGGTGAATATACTTTCAAGCACAAAGGTGAAGCTCTGTTGAAAGCGATAATTCAGCTGATTTTGACAGCAGAAATGGAAATGATTTCACCGCACCTTTAAAGTTCCTCGCTGCACCTTTAAAGTTCCTCTCTGTCTTCCTCCAGCTTGTCCGCGGCAGTTTCGCTGTGGGGACGGACGCTGTGTCCCTCTGAGGAAGGTGTGTGACGGAGTGAAGGATTGCTCCGATGGACGGGATGAGGCTAAATGCTGTAAGACCTGGGAAACGTTTCATAAATATAAATCAATTAATGACAGTATTCTTGTGTTTGACGTGTGTGTGTGTGTGTGTGTGTGTGTGTGTGTGTGTGTGTGTGTGTGTGTGTGGCCGTGCATGTGTGTGTAGCATCCTGCAGGCCGGGGGAGGTGATGTGTGCTAACGGTCAGTGTAAACCCCAAAGCAGCCAGTGTGTCGGTCAGATCATGTGTGCAGACAGCAGTGAGGAGGGGACCTGTGGTGAGCACACACACACACACACACACACACACACACACTATCTTCAAATTCTAAAGTGAATGTGTGTTTCCTACTTACAGGAAGTAAGTGTTATCACGTCTGTCCCAACAAGTTGTGTTTACCGAAGTCGTCGGTCTGTGACGGTGTCAGCGACTGTAAAGACCGAAGTGACGAACTCAACTGCACCAGAGCCTGTGAGTCATGACATCACCCACAGCTGTCAACACAATGTGCTGCATGCACTAAGTATTCAAATCCTATTTTTAAAGGTGCAGTGTGCAAAATGTAGGTGAAAATATTTCTACTTCAGTCAGCGCAGACTGAATAATCGACCATTAAAAAGTAAATAGATACATGACAATAAAAGAAGAGGAATTGCTCTATATGTATCTGTGCATATATGTATCTGTGCATATATATATATATATATATATATATATATATATATATATATATATATATTATGTGATTAGTCATGTCATTATTGTCAGTAACCTAGATTGTCCCCTTTACAGTTAAATCAGAATCGGGCGCCACGTTGCCCCTCTGGTTTTACAGTAGCGCTGAATGGACAAAGCTTTTGGGTTTAATGATCACTTAGCACTCACATAGGTTATTATACAAATTCTTGAGAGCGGTGAGGTGAGTGTCACAACATCATACACACTGCACCTTTTTAAAATCGTTCTTTTTATGCCATTTGCTCTCTTCAGATTTTAAAAGCTGCTCCTCGTCCTCCTACAAATGTGCCAACGGGAAGTGCGTCGGTAAGATCAACCCCGAGTGCGACGGAGTTAAAGACTGTTTCGACGGCTCGGATGAAATGCGCTGCAGTAAGCCCTCGCTGATCAAACGCGCTCACACAGATGTCGCATGTCCGTGACTGGACAGAAGAAATTCTTCTCTGTCCGTCCTCAGGTTGCGGCACCAGGCCCAGGAAGCGAGCTAAGATAGTGGGCGGCTCTGACGCCGGAGCGGGGTCCTGGCCCTGGCAGGTCAGCCTGCAGATGGATCGTTACGGACACGTCTGTGGAGCCACGCTGGTTTCCAACCGCTGGCTCATCTCTGCAGCTCACTGCTTCCAGGACTCTGACGCCATCAAGTGAGACGCTTCACTCTGATAGTCATGAACCGTGTGTCCATGTTCCTGATGTGTGTGTGTGTGTGTGTGTGTGTGTGTGCGCGCAGATACTCAGAGGCCCGTGCATGGCGGGCCCACATGGGAATGCGTGTGATGACGGCGGGCAACAACGGCGCCACCTCCAGACAGATCCGTCGAATCCTCCTCCACCCCAAGTACGACCAGTTCACGTCGGACTACGACATCGCCCTGCTGGAGCTCAGCGCCCCCGTCTTCTTCAACGACCTGGTGCAGCCTGTGTGTGTCCCCGCCCCCACACACACCTTCACCACCGGGACCAACTGCTATGTGACCGGCTGGGGTGTGCTCATGGAGGATGGTAGGAGCAGGTCACCCAGCATGTGCTGAATACCGGAGAGTGGACTGGAGGCAGTTGTACCACAGTGTGTGTGTGTGTGCGTGTGTGTGTGTGTGTGTGTGTGTGTGTGTGTGTGTGTGTGTGTGTGTGTGTGTGTGTGTGTGTTGTGTGTGTGTGTGTGTGTGTGTGTGTGTGTGTGTGTGTGTGTGTGTGTGTGTGTGTGTGTGTGTGTGTGTGTGTGTGTGTGTGTGTGTGCAGGTGAGCTGGCCTCTCGCTTGCAAGAAGCCTCGGTGAAGATCATCAACAGGAACACGTGCAACAAGCTGTATGACGACGCTGTAACTCCCAGAATGCTTTGTGCTGGGAACCTGCAGGGCGGGGTCGATGCGTGTCAGGTGAGAGTTCACTCTCTGCATCACTACATTTGTTTTATCGCTCGGAGTGATTCAAAACACATTCCCAGATGTTGTCATTTAATAACATAGCGTGACTCAGTTTTCCTACGCTTTTCCCTGAAAGTGAAGGCACCACCACCTACAAGACGTTTCCAGTAACAGACACAGAGGTCGAGGTTTTCACAGGAAATATTGTTTTAACTTGCAATCACAAACCTAAGATGAGGTGTAGTCAGACCAAAGGTATTTTCAGCATGAGAAGGACAAACGCAGCGAGAGGAACCACCAAGGACAACGCCCTGATCTCACCATGGCCTCAACATTCCTACATTCATCCATTGATCTCTAACCACAGCAGCTTTGAATGGCTCCATGTTTGACTCATATCTCACCCTATTGTTGGGGTTCATCAAAATGGGTTTAGTTTAAGAGTGATCCTGCAGACAGACACACAGGCCTCTTCTCTTAGTTCATGAATCAGTGAATTAAAAAAAACATTCTGAACAGTAAACATACACTTCATATAGATATATTTCATTTACTAAAAAATTGCACAATGCAACTTACAACTTTGACCAATGATGTAAATTGATGATGATTAGTCTTCATCTTCATGTGTGAACGGTGTTCATCAGAGTTGCAGTTTGTAAAATTTAGGAAAACGTATTTCAAATAGTTAAACTGATTAAACTTCTATTAGAGTAAAAGCACTTGAGGGCAGGAGCAAGTCCTCTCCACGGAGGCGGCCATGTTGCACCACCTTGTTTTTGCAGCAGCTCGGGATAAAGAAACTTAACATGTTTTGATAACAACTGAGGATCTATCATTCTGTCTGCTCCATGCGGAGAAGTGGTGTGTAAGGTGATGATCATTCTTTCGCAGCATTGTTTATAGCAGCTTTCGCCCGAGCATACAAACTGTTCTTAATCAGCCGGCAGATCAAAGATGGAATGTCCACAGTGGGTCGGCTCCCAGAGGGAACTGTACCGGTCACTGATGAATGTATCAGTGCAGATAGCGAATATATTAGTAGCACTAGAGCAGCTCACACCCTTTGCATCGTGGTGTCTGTGTCCATCTGACATCACACTGAACAGTCCTCTACTCCCTGTGCCTCTGTGGTTCTGACCCTGTGACCCTGTGACCTCAGGGTGACTCGGGGGGTCCGCTGGTGTGTCTGGAGCGCGGCACGCGCTGGTTCCTGGCCGGGATCGTGAGCTGGGGCGAAGGCTGTGCCAGGCAGAACCGTCCGGGCGTCTACACGCAGGTGGTGAAGTTCTCCGAGTGGATCCGTCAGCAGACCAAAGGACAGGTGTGACCGACACGGGCCTACATGAATGACTTCACACACAGGGGGCGGAGCTTGTGGGACACGGAGTCTGATCTTCAGGCTGGTTTCACGATCAGATGACGACACCGTCACTTTCGGTTTCTGGGAACACGTTTGTTGGGATTACACCTGCGGGAACATCCTCCTCATCCTCATCCTCCTCATCATCGTTACCATAACGACCAGCTCCTGTAACATCTCTCCTCACTCAGACTCAGCACAATGACAGTATGTTGACACGCACAAAATGTTCACAGCTTAACCTTATATGACATTTACTTACATTTAGACTTAAATTGGCTCTCATCTAAACCTGCTCAGCTTCTCAGTGTACACATCAGGTTATTCCAAACATTCAGCTGCGATTTAAAACACACCAATGCAACATGGCCGCCTCCACAGAGAGGACCTGCTCCTCGTGTAAATACAAAAGGCTGATTCCAACGACAATTCGCACAATCAGGTAATGATAGTCATATATCATACATTTCATTTCTGCTGACTGAAATGGAAACGGTTCACCTTAATCTTACACACTGGACCTTTAACATCTTTCATTTCAACACATCGCATCTATACAAGACATATAAAACAGCTCCTGAGCTGCATCTCTGCAACAACACCTCAGATACACTGTTTTTCTTGCAACTAAATGTTCAACCTTTAAGAACAGAGACAAAAATATAAATAAACTGCAGTTTTCAGAAAACTCCCCAAAATGTACCAATTATTCTCCAGAATATTTACCACGGGCCTGATGTTTGACACCCCTGCCCCTACATGAAAACATCCTCTCACCTGCCATGTAAATAAAAGCACAAACTCTCCCACCGTCAAATATCAAATAGCCGAATTAGATAACGTATATAACCTAAAACCCAGTGTTTGCACTCACATGTAACCCCCCTGTGAAAATAGGAAATAACATAAAAGAACAGGAATAGGAGTGTTCGTGATCCGCGTCAAAGGTCAAAGGTCAGCTTCCACTTGAAGTGCGAGCACAGCCGGGTCATCCTGTGCAGCTCTTTGCAGCCAATTACCTCCTGTTTCCCTCCCGTCTCTCCGCCTCCTGCCCTTCCTGTCCCAGTTGTTGGGAACACGGTGTGTGACGACATCATGTGTCACCATTAAAACACACTTTTCGAAGTCCACGTGGAACGAGTTCTCCTCCCAGCAGTCTCCGTAACTGTGTACTTCATGCCCTAATGGTCCATGTACTGTATATGTGAGCTCACTGCCACTGATGTATTTGTACTGTATGCGTGTGTATGTGCATTTCTATACCGTGTATGCGTGTGTCTCGAGTACTAGCCTGAATACTTTGAGTAGTGAAGTGAATACTCCCACAGTACAGGATGTGTCCTCACCTCTCAAGTGGCCAGCGGCGTCGCGGTCGCACCGAACCATGACGCTGAGGGATAAATCACATCAGGTGGAAAACACTTTTTTTATTTTATTTTTTTTAATGTAATTCTCTCCTCCCTCCCTCTCCCTCTCTCCCTCTCTCTCTCCCCATTGGCCACTGCCTCGGTCACTGTATCTCCTGATGAGAGGGAGACACCTTACTCCCAAAGTGTTGCTCTCTGATATCACATTAAATGCCTTTATAAGACTGTTCCCATAGCAGCAACTGTTTGTCATCCAAACATTGGACACGGAATCATTCCATCTATTTATCCATCGATGGGCGCTTTTGATAGTTGCAGCGTGTACGATTGAGTGACATCAGGTGGTGAAGTTGCATGTCGCAGCTGACGAGCCCCAACCTTCATTATCAACATCAACTTAGGAACCGATACATCAATGATGCATTTTTACATTCATGTCAATAGAGACGCAAAGGCCCCCTTGAATCTTACACACTGCACCTTTAAACCGTGGGGTTGAGGTTGTCTCTGTTGCTTGTGTTGTGGTTGGAGCTGTTTCTAGAGAAAAAGCTGTCATTAGGTGGGTGAGCGATCTGTTGACTTATGTGGTGATAAAAAAAAAAGAATCCGCCCCCTGATGTTGGGGTTGTGCAATGTACTGCCCCCTCTTTCTCGGTGACTTGTTCATTTTGGAAGGCAGACATTTTTTTATTTTTTTATTTTTTTATTTTTTTTTGCTTTGTGGGAAGCGTGACTGACAAGTTATGAAGACCCCACCCCTTCACCCTGGTGCCTACGTGCTGATCAGCCCGTGCACCATCCTCAGGCACTTTCACGCACGACTTGTCCTCTGCGCATCCTCCGCGAGTGGCGCAAATCCCATCCTGAAGTCAGGACAACTTCCAGGCAAACTTCCCAACACCCAGGGCCCCCGCGGATCCTGCTTTCTTCAGGCCCCCTCACCACCTCACTGAGCTGATTGGTGCAGGGGAGAGAGGAGAGGAGAGGACCGGCGTGACGCACCATGGGTGTGTCGGTGCACGTCACGGAAGTCCGCTATCCGGTGCGCACTGTGGGAACTGAATAAATGTGCGGCCGCTGCTCCACGACACGATGGGAAAAAGTTGCAGAGGAGTGGACACAGCACCGTGTCCTGTTGATGCGTGATCTCCCGCAGCTTTTACCCCGAGACAGCTCGTCCACCCTGCGGCCACCGGAGCGCAGCAGCCCGGCGCACTGCGCGCGCTCTCTCTCTCTCTCTCGCTCTCTCTCTCTCCATGCGGAGGAAAACTCCAATTTAGAAAAGAAAAAAAGAAAAAACAGGAATAAAAACTTGTCATTTTGAATTCTAAAGTCGCCTCGGAGTCACCATGATGAACTTCATCCTCTTCAGCCTGCTGTGTGGATTGTACGGCGTCTTAGGAAAAGGTGAGTACCTGTTTCTGCACTTTTACGCATGACGCACGGCGCACCTGCTGCGCACAGAGGAACCCAAGCTCAGTCAACGTTTAAAGTTATTTTTCTAGTTCAAACCTCAGAGGAAATTGTTTGTGCATGATGCGACTTTAGGAAAAGGGACTTGAGTCGTTTTATCCCCGAGAAACCAGAAGGTGGTTTTGGTGGTTTTACGCACGGAGGATCTGAGGAGACTTCATTTCCAGCAACATGGTTCTTTTCTTTGCGCCAAAACAAAACCCCCTCTCTGTCTTTCTGTCCGCTGTTTGCGCTCATAAATCAGACTGACAGATAAAGTCCTCGAGGTCCTGCTCCGTGTGGTTCTCTGCACCTTGTAAACACCGCGTGCACCGCGGCAGATAAGCGCTATCCCGCGGCCACTTGTTTGGATAAGTCGCTCCTTGTGCGCCTGTGCTCGGCTGAATGGACGCACACGGGGCCGGTGTTTCCTCAGACGGATGAGTTGTGATTTGACCAACATGTGGAGGTGACCAGGCGCGTGAGAGTCTGCGGGTGTAAAACTGTCTGTGCGATGTGACTGATCCCTGATCTGATGCAAACAGTTTGAACGACAGCAAGAGAAGATGAAACATGTTACTGTCCAGTTATTATTGTCATCTTTAGAAGCCCTCAGAACTGAGTATCCGTTACATTATCATGTCATCACAGTAGTGACACAAATACTCCCTTTTTAAGAGTATCGTTTTGTAAGTGTGTTGAGTTTTTCAATGAGAAACTAAAGTAATTTTTACGAAAACTAGAAAAAAAAACGTATGCAACTGTTAAAACCTCAAAATGTTCTATTTTTATTATTATTTCATCCATTTGTTTATTTTCTCCCCAAGTTACCCCTGCTTAGACCTTGAGGGGACACTGAACTGTTCTATTCATTATATAAATGTGTGAGTATTTATTTCTAAGAGAATTACAAATCTTTATTAATTGAGAACATTTATTTCTGAGATTCTGATTTTTCTTTTTTTAACCAAAAAATGTGGTAAATGTCTTTATTCTTTGATGATGCAGAAAATGAAAGTTGTTATGTAAAGGAGTGGTCTCAGTCTCAGGTTTGTGTGACTAATACGGTCCTGTGTTAGTTTGCTGCCACATGATTCCTCTGAGTCACTCGAATGGATCAACATGATGAGGTCACTTTTAACCTTCTCTTTTAATTTAGGACGTTTCCTTCTGAACTGATTTATTTAGAAATCAGACTTTCATCAACTTCAGGGCTCGTTGAAAAGGCCCCAAGAGGCCTGAAGGAGATCCCTCACTTCCCCTTACCCCGCTGTGTGTGTGTGTGTGTGTGTGTGTGTGTGTGTGTACACACGGTCAAATCCAAGGAAATAGTATAAGGAAGTGCTCGTAGTGTGAGTAATGCTGGTTGTGCTGAATGGGGCATCCACTGGGAACAATGATGCTGACAGTGAATGGGAATAATGGACTTTAGTGATAAACGCTCTGACTGAGCTGCGGCCCCCCTCCCGTGGCCAGGAGCACTTTGTAATGAGCGGTCAGAGTGAAGGACGGACTTCCCTGAAGGATGTTTCCTCTGTTGTTTGGAGGAAGGAAGGGCAGACGGACGGACGGACGGGACGGACGGGCGGCCATCTTTATCTGTCATTAATAAACCCTCAGACACCGAGCGGAGGAATGCCTCCACTTTGGTAAACAAGAGGGACGCTGCTTACGCATTTCCACACGGGCTGTCAAGTGGCGTGGGCCAGGGGACGCAGACAGGGGTCACAGATACCGTGGCCTGGACGAGAGGGGGGTGGGGTGCAGAGGCGGACGTGCTGCAGGCCTGGAAAACACACACACACACACACACACAAGTTCTTGTGATGGTCAAGAGCAGAGTTTAGTTTAGTTGGAGGTGGACGGAGTTTACAGGAACCATCACAAGTGTTTATGAGCCGAGTGTTTTGTCCTGCAGGACTTCCTCTGAAATCTGCCTCATGATGCCCTGAATCACACCGTGGAGCCACATCTCTATGTTCTACTCCCATTAGGACCCCCTGCGTTACAACCTGACCTTGACCTCTGACCTCTAGTCTGTGTATTTCAGCCTTTTCTGTCGAACAGCTTTGTACCATAACCGTCATGTCTGTCTGTCTCCTCCTCGTGTGACTGCAGATAAAGAACAGAAAGGGAAATACAGTGCCCCCATCCTGGACGTGAAAAGTCCGCATCTGATCCAGGAGACCAACCAGACTCTGCACATCAACTGCAGGTGAGTCTCAGGGAGAGACTCAGTTCAAGTAGATCAACAGAGAGAGTCGCTATTGATCCAAACTTCTGAGGTTGTCCATGATGATCTATGGAGGAAATAAAAATCTGTAATCATGATTTGATTCATTGTAAATGTCTGCATGTGTAAAACTTTAAGCAGGTTGTACCTAATTTCCTAATTAAATGTGTCTATTTTATTTGATTGACACTTTTTTTATTGTATTTTTTGTTACATAGACATTTCATTCAATTTTCTTTATTTTTGATTCTAATTCCACTCAAAGCGAGGAGACTGTGTTACTCCGTGTGTCGCAGGGATTTGGAAAAACGCATCATGCAACAGAAAGTCTGTTCACTGTCTGACAGAGTTAAAGTCTTGTTTTATTCATGGATGACAGACTATAGATTATATAGTATAGATTATGTCATTCGTGTGAAGTGGATATTGTGACTGATTCATGTAAATGAAATCAAACAGAGAACCTTCAGTCTGAGAGAAGACATGTTTAATCACCGAGACCAAAGGTTCGATTCAGTTCACATGAATAACGTTAACTTGTCACAGTTTGGGTTTAAAGGTGCAGTGTGTCAGATCATATGCCTCACACTTTGATATGTAAACAATCAAAACCAGCAACATATCAAAAACATGAAATCACCAAGCGCTGATGAAGTTGGGATTGAATTGTGCACAGTCGAGTACGAAGGCACATCCCGGTTCCGTTTTTTTCGAGCGTAATCTCAATCCACCCTTGTACCTGTGCACCAGGGGGCGCTGGGAGCTGACCTGGGCCTTTCCATCGGCCGTGAGCCGGGAGCAGCTGAGGGTGGAGGACTGGCGCTGTGGCAGGACGGCGCAGCACCACTGCAGCCGCCTGACGCTCAGCCCGAGCCGGCCTCGGCACACGGGCCTGTTCCGCTGCAGATACCGGCACCGACCCCAGAAACAGGCCTCTGTGTACGTGTATGTCACAGGTAAGACAATACTGCACCTTCCCTGTCTGCCTCTCGCTCCCTCACTCTCACCCCCCCCCCCCCCCCCCCCCCCCCCCCCCCCCCCCCCACTCCGATTGTTTACATCCCCCCGGGTTAAACAGGATGTGGTGGGTGCTAAATACAGAGCAGTGCCAGAGAGACAATTATATCTAAACACTGTTTGTCCCAACAACACATCCTTCTGCATGACTCTGGCACAGTTTCACTCCCCCCCGCCCTACCGCCCCCCCCCCACCCCCACCCCTCCTCTCTTTTCTCAGCCTCCCTCTTGTCTATATTTAAATCCTATTTTTTTTTTTTTTACTTTCATTTACGTGCTACCTCGGGGGCCAGGAATAGCCCAGCTGCTGAAAGGCTCAGGCCCGGGCAGAGTTTCCCAGGGCATCAGCCTTATCTGCTCGCCTCAGCCTCGCTGGAAGCATCCTGTGCATGGGGGAGGGGGGACTCGGAGGGGGGTGTTCTGGGAGGGGGGGGGCCGGGGGGGGGGGGGGGGGGGGGGGGGGGGGGGGGGGGGGGGGGGGGGGGCGATGTCGCTGTGTCTCTACAAGGTGGCGACGGGGAGGCATGTGGAACTGTGTGTGTGTGTGTGTGTGTGTGTGTGTGGGGAGGATGAAGGCCAGAGGCTCAGGGGTATCCAGGGGCAGAGGAGGCACAATGTCTGCCCCATCAGCTCCTCCCTGTCCTGCACGGTGACGCTGGCCGGGCCTGTGCCGGGGGGCGTGGCGCCGCGGGCCGACCGCCAGGGTCACGGGGCACGCTACTGTCGGGCCAACAGGACCCTGGGGGGCCATCAATCGCTCGGGTCGCCGTGTCCATTAAGCGTCGGACTTGGCCCGCGGCTTCTCGGCTCAGACGCCGCCTCCCTCCCTCCCTCCCTCCCTCCCTCCCTCCCTCACTCCCTCCCTCGCTCCCTCCCAGAGTCCTCGATTAGGAATCAAAGCAGCGGGAGGAGGAAACCCCTCGGTCTGCGGGTCCTTGGGGTACTTTTGTTCAAATGTTCAGAGATTTGCTTTCCTTGAATCACGCCCGCACTCACAAACAATACAGCCAGCAACACCCACACCTCTTCAATGGCACAGGAGCGTTGGAGAGGCCCCGCGCGCAGACAGGCCGTTTGATTGCCTCCAAACAATCTATGTGTGTGTGTGTGTTTATTGTTGACTTCAGGCAGTCATTTGCTGAATGGGTATTCAATGAGTGGGTGTGGAGCTGGGTGTATGTTTGGGAGTGTGTGTGTCTGCTTGTTTGTGTTTGTTGCAGAGGTTGATGCTGTGCAAGTGTTTGTTTGTGTGTTTGTGCAGAGAAGCAGCTGATTGTTTTCTTTCCCCTCTGATGTGAAAACGGCTTATTTTCTCATTCAGTCAAAGAGGTCAAGGGTTTGTTTTCGTTTTTGATCACTTTCACTTTCATCATTTGATTTGTATCATTTTATAACTATTCTCCTGTTTGTGGTCCACGTGATCACAGGCGGTACTTCATTTTTTATCTTAGGAATCCAATTACAAATCTCTACATAAATATATTTATAGTAGAAGCCACTGAGGCCGCCATGTTGCTCCGCCATGTTTTTCCTACAGCCCAGAATGGACCAACTCAGCACTTTTTGAGTTTTGATAACTGGAAATGATCAACTCTGCTACATGCTTTTAAGTGATGGATGGGATGAGGGTTTTCTCCTGCAACATGTAAATTAACCACTAGATGTCACTCAATTCTACACTGCTCCTGCCATACCTCTCTATTCTGCCCCCTCTTTTTTGCCCATCTCTCGTCTACCAGAGGTTTCTTCCAGTTAAGGGGGGATTTTGGTTTCTATAGCAACCAAAGATGCTTTTCAGAGCTGAAACTGCCTTTAGATGAAGTAATGATTTTGCACAAGTGTGATATGATACAAGTATCTCAGACCCAATGTTTTTTTTATCACATGTAAATGCTGTGATGCAC
>JAFBJT010107442.1:2135-29261 GCA_016785325.1 Chascanopsetta lugubris | reverse complement strand
GAGAGAGAGAGAGAGAGAGAGAGAGAGAGAGAGAGAGGGAGAGAGGGAGCGAGAGAGAGGGAGAGAGAGAGAGAGAGAGTGAGAGCGAGAGAGATTCTCTTTTTAAGATTTAAGACAACGGAGAGGAAAAGTGTGTTTTTGTATCATATGTGTTTGAGCATCAGCCCAGATTGATGTGGGTGTGTGTGTGTATGTGTGTGTGTGTGTGTGTGTGTGTGTGTGTGTGTTAAAAACCATCATATCACAACATGTCAGTGTGTGGGCCACATCACACACACACGCTATAATTAAAGTTTCGTGCTGCACTTATGTCACTGGTATCCAACACTCCATATGGGCCGTGTTTACACTGGGTGGCCGGGACCAGAACAAGAGACGACTTCTGAGGAAGAGGGGGAGGGAGGGGAGGGAGAGAGACAGAGACAGAGACAGAGAGAGAGAGACAGAGACAGAGAGAGAGAGACAGAGAGAGAGAGAGAACGTGGCACATGGAAGTCGCAGAAGAGGAAAATCGACTCTGGCTAATTGCAGCACGGATGATAAAACTCACCTCAGCCGTGTTAGTGGATGTGACATGCACCAAACCAAAGTGGTGTCCACATGGAAACACTAGAAATGTTAATTTTGCCGAGTCAGCAGTGAGAATTTTTGGGGAACTTGTGTTCCAGAGGTGGTTCCCCTCTGTTCTGAGTTCTGTCTGGGTGTGTGTGTGTGTGTGTCGGGCAGAGCACTGACTGTGTTATCAGAGAGAGTGGGTCACTGGACCACACCGACTGTGTGAGTAACACAAACCTGCTGAGTCACACAAAAGTACCTTTATACACAAACACTAAGCGCAGGACCCGTCAGGATGAAGCCTGGCAACTTCTTTTACAGCCAGAAATGTTACAATGACTAAAAAAAATCAATTCAGTCGACCAGTGCCTTTACTTTGATAAGGCCACAGGAAGTGATTGACAAGTTACGCTGCCACCTGCTGATCGGGAGTACGTACTAAAGCCTTTTTCCGGAAAACTGTTTTTTGACGAGGATAATTCCGAGCGAGGTTACGTGGCAGGAAAGTTGGGCTGAAATCGGCAAAAGGTTTTGACGCCGATAGAAAAAGCTCGAATGAAAACGCGTCCTTGGCGTCAGAGTGAGAATAAGTCCTTTTCACCCAAAACAACGTGTTGCTAGGAGACGTTCATAAAAGTGTGAGATTTACAATAGATGTGAATGATGTGTAAACTCTGTGAGCTCCACACTGAGCTGAGAGTGTGTTTACGTACCAGAGCCCATGTCGATGAAGGGGTAGTTGACCAGCACCAGTTTGTTGAAGTTGAACTTGTAGGTGAATCTCTTCCCTTTGGTCTTATGGAGGATCCTCTTGTTGTAGTAGTATCTGAAAGAGACCAGACAGGAGAGCGTCACCTTCCTGTTCTGTTTTGAAATCTTCATCATCATCATCATCATCATAACATCAACAACGTCAAGTGTGAGGAAATCCCGCAGTGACTGACAGAAGAGGTCAAACGGAACAGTTCAACAGTGGCGACATCATGAAAATACTGCTTCAGTCTCTCGTCCACGCCTCTGCCCCCTGTTGGACAGCGATGGCATTGCTCTAATCAGGATCATAAACCCTGGCTGTGATTGGTGGATGACCCCCCCCTGTCGTACCCGGGCGGCTGTGTGAGTCAGTGTCAGGGAGGTGGAGGGCTGAACAGCCAGTCGCTGACAGCTCCTCTTAAACATGTGACTCCGCCTCAGGGACCAGACCACATTCACATTTCCTTTAAACACAAACATCGACATCAAGGCCTCACGTTCTATTGTGATGACGAGTGGCCACTTCATTCCAGAGGCTGTAGAACAAGACTCATCGTCTCCAGCTGAGCTCAGTGGCTGAATTTGATTGTATTCAAATGAAATGAACAGACTCTTAAAAGATAAACATGTGCTGAAGAAGTACTCGAGTTTAAAGGTGTTTTTTTGTGAATATATGAATACATATGTCTGTCTTTGTATATTTGCCTTTGTTTTATTATATTATACATATTACCTGCTACTTGATCAAGCCAGACTTGACTTATGAGGATTTGTTTCTCTAGATTTGATTAGTAAATGTCTTTTATTCTTTTTCTACAGACATATACATCTCTCTTTCTCACACACCTTGAATTTTTCAAGTAAGCTAAGTTTTTCAACAGTGGTTTAAATCCAAACTTATATGAAATGAGGCAAAGCTCAATTCTGAGGGTTCAATTAAGTTCTTTGGCCGATACAAACTCTCACAAAATATGATAAATACAAATGACTGCGCGTGAACCGCTGTCGTTGAGGTTCGGGGCCTGGGATTCAAACACAGAAGTGAATGAACAGGTCGACTGCTGAGGAAGTGAGCGCTTTGAACACCCGCATTAAAAAGGCATGAAAATAAAAACACATTACACATGAACAGGAACATGAACATACTCCAGGCTGTAAACAGTAATGTTTGTGAGTGGGTGTTAACAACAACAACAACAACAACAGGCGAGAATATGCAGAGAGGACGAGGAGACATGTTGTTCACAGACGTGTGGATGGCACTTTGAATGAGTCGTGTAGGGAAAGGCCACGCACATACATGAGAAAAGAACACACACACACACACACACACACACACACACACACACCGAGTGTGTGAGTGACAGCCTCTCACAGGCTCGTTCCTCCTGCTCTTTGAGGACATTTGAACTTCCTTCAGAAGGACAGGCAGAGTCAGGACTCTATGTATAGACACTCACAGGGCCAATGGCGTGTCTCCACACACACACACACACACACACACGCACACGCACGTCCTGTAAACGTGTGCATGAATGAACACACGTGTGAGCCGACGAGCGCCGGCTTCAAAGACTCGGTGAGAGGCATCAATCAAAAAGCTTCACGTCCAACTCTCCTCCAAAGACTTCAGACTTAATTAACGGCTCTCACCACAATAAAGTGGCTCGCAACAAAGTTTGGCTCCAGCTGCTCCTTGATGTTAAACACCGAGCGGCCTGTGAATCTAACCCAGCGTTAAGACGCTGTTAAACCTCTGCGGGCTCCGCGCGTTCTTAACGACACAAACCATTTACCGTTACTCTTTAAAGGAGCCACGGGAAAGTTTCCAAATGTGGTTGTTTACAGCCAAACCTGTGGCAGCGGAGGGACTGGTTGGGCGTGAGTGGGCTGAACTCGCCCATGCGCACAACTCAAGCTACGGGTGATAGTGCTAGCTAGCTAGCCATCAAGCTAGGTTTGACCAAAGGCTGCGGGAGTGAGATCACACACACAGTACACACCACTCTGACATTGATTTCAAGGGGAGAGCACGACCTCCGTCACGCAGCGTAAGAGATGCGCTCGGGCCGAAGGAGGAAATATCTACACGGTTCAATTGGAGGTAAACAACATCGTCTAATTAATGTATCATATTCAAATCAGCTACATATTATATAGGTTTAATATGAAGCCAGAAAGTGTCATGAGTGTAAGTGGAAGATTTAAGAATAAGGTTTAAGCACCAAACAAGACACAGATGGGCTGGAGGAGGGCTGACATATAACAAGGTGTTAAGTGTGTGTGTGTGTGTGTGTGTGTGTGTGCGTGTGCGGTGACGAGGCAGTGAAACTAGTCATCACCATAGCAAACTATAACCCACACCAACATACAACACAGGAGGCGACACTGATGACTGGCCATGTGTGTGTGTGTGTGTGTGTGTGTGCGTGCGCGCGCGCGTGTGTGTGTGTGTGTGTACACAGCGTTGAGAGAACAGGCTGGCGGCTAAATAAAACTCATGGCAGCATCCCACATGTGCTGCATGGAGGGAGGGAGGTGTGCGTTTGCTAAATCCACCGTCACCCTGGAGTTTCAGCGCGGCGCAGATGCGCTGATTCACAACAAAACACCTTCTTCTCTTAAACAGGACAAAGTGTCGGAATGAACTCGGCCCCGAGCGAAGGAAGAGGCAGCGCTGAAATCTGCATCAACAACCAATAACGAGCAGGGAGATGAAGGAGGCGCTTCTTTAAAATGGACTCGAAGAGGAGCCACATGAACTGCAGCATCTTCAGGGGGTTTATTACAAACCGCAGCACAAACGCGTGACTTTAAAGGTGCAGTGTGTACGATTTGGGTCATTTTTGTCACGACTGAAAATACTACAAAACAATTCCAAATCAACATTTTCATGCGTTTATAATCACCTCAATGTTTTATGTTTTTCCATTGCGCTAAAACGAGCCCATTAAAGGTGCAGTGTGAAAGATTTGGAGACGAATGAAGTTGCATGTTGCATCCATCACCTCGCCCTCACCCGTCTGAACATGAGGAGAACCTGTGGTTGACTCCAGCTGTTGTTGTTGTTGTTGTTGTTGTTGTTGTTGGACACATATGGGGATCAAGGGGTCAGACGTTCTTTGTGTCAGCCTCTAACTCGTTTGTTTTGATTCATGAGTTTCATGGCAACATATATTCATTAAAAACATCCCGACCCAATGAATCCAAACATGGCTTCAAAGGCACAGCCTCTTTGAAATAACACATGTATAAGATGCGATGAAGTGGATTTCAGAGTGACGGGTGGAGGGATGTGTGCCACTCGATGTCGACTCAGTTAAAAAAAAAAAAGAAATCAGCTTCGGGTCCTGGTGCGTGAATCGGTCTGTCGTGCTTCACGCTGAGGGAATACCGTGCGCCACGTCCAACACGAAGGGAGTGGATCTATTTTAAAACCGATCCCGCACCCTTACTTTATCACAGTTCATCCAGAGTTCAAAACAAACTCCAGTTCCTGAAACGTTAGACGGACAGGACGAGAGGCAGCTTGGCTCCCTGACAGTATCCGACTGCTCCGACAGCGATACCCGTCACGAACCCGTGACCTGAATATTATAGCAAATATCAGGGTCACGTCGAGACCGATCATTTATCTTCACGTATGTAATGTGAGCGAGCCGAGTCTGTTCCAGACACGGGTTTAAATAAGGTGGAACTAAGCCTGACTTTCAGTGGAGGGGGAGGAGCTGAGGTCACATGGGAGTCTGTGGGGAGCGACGGCCTCGAGTGGCCGCCCTGTGAACTGCGAGTGGAGTTTAGGACTCGTCCGTCGGCCCTGGAGGCCGACGGCTCGTCCCCCCGCCGGCCCCTCACCTGAGAGCTCGACTGAGCTTGTCGTAGTTCATCTGCGGTTTACACTTCCTGGCCCCCCACAGTCGGGCCACCTCGTCCGGGTCCTTGATGACGAACTCGCCGTAGTCTCCCTGCCAGGCGATGACGTCGTGGTACTCCTCTTTCCTCAGCAGCTCCAGGATGAAGTGCCACAGCTGGATCTGCCTGGAGCCGGGACTGGACTCCGGCTTGTAGGCCCACTCCGGGAAGGCGAACCCTGCCAGGGACAGAGAGAGGAGGGGGGTCAGGCGCTAATTCAAAGACAGGAAGGAAGAAAGGAACGGGACTGGACTTTTTTTGTGTCTGTGGGAGAAAAAGAAACGGAGATGTATTTATAGTAATGAGGATGTGGCAGCGTGGGTAAAAGAAGTGAAAGAGTTACGACTTGATTGTCTGGAATGTCTGTGAAAGGACGAAGGACGTGAGACTGTTTGGAGCCGCAGATTTAAAGATGAAACCATAGATCTCACACATAGGTTGAAATGTGAAACACCTCCGGGCCCACGAGGCTCCTGCAAAACTGATCTTGCGGTTAGCGAGCGGAGCGGCGTTATTAGAAATTCACAAGTATTTGGGGCCAAATCTGCTCCCACAGCCTCGCAGTCATATCAAACTTCACTGGTATCGGCATCAAAGCCGGGGAATCAGCGCTGTTTTAACAGATTAACAGGCCTTGAGATACAAGCAGACAAAATATAAGCTGTGCTTTTATAACTACTATCACACGAGTGCGCGCACGTACACACTATTACCCAACAGTTAAAGTATAGGCTTTGTGTTGTAAAGCGGTGGGTGGCAGTAAAAGACTCAACAGCTCCTCAACACAAGGCCAAGCTGAGAGGCTGAATAGCAAAGGCATAGTCTGTGTGTGTGTGTGTGTGTGTGTGTGTGTGTGTGCATGGTCACATACACACACACACCTCATTAGGACCAGATGTGCCTTGGCAATCAGGCTGAGAAAGCAGAGGATGGGAAACATATGGGCACAATATAACAATGCTGAATTATGTGTGTGTGTGTGTGTGTGTGTGTGTGTGTATGAAACTGCCGATCCTAAATACCAAGGTTACACTCACTTTCCCACACTGCATAAAGGCTGTCACATCTACACGTGTGTTAAAGTCACAGAGCTGATGATGTTGTCGAGGTCGACGCACTCACGCTCCAGTGGCCTAATGACAACGACAATTATAAATAATAAATACAAAATAACGGTCTCTTAGATCTGTAAAACGAAATGTGTTTCCACGCAACCAAGAATCCGACACATTAAAGTTGTGTTTGTGTTGCTGTGTTCATGTTTGATGTTGCAGAGCCTCGGGGCAGAGAGCGCTACATACGAAAAGCACATAAAAGAACAAAAGCGCAGATGAAAAGCCGATAAAACGACATAAAAACAACAGAGAGGAGTTAAGAACCCGGGGGAGCGACACACCTGGACACTCCACCCACAGAACTGGATCAGGTCATGGTGCCCAGATGGTGATTAAGTCAATTGGGACTTTTTTCCCTCCATTATTTACATAAAAAATGTGCCGTCACTGTTTCCACGACTCAGATCGGTCTCTATCATGAAGAGACAAACAAACATGGCAGCCGCGCGGTTTATTTTGAAGAATGCGCAGCGTACCTGATAGTTAGTGTTTCCTAAACAGTCATTTCTGTGCGTCTGGCCACCACAAACACAGAGCAGCCACCAGCAGAGACTTACTGTACACACACACACACTGTATATACACTTACTTTACATACACACACTGTAATGTGTGGTGGCTGACAGGACAAACACACATACGCCACATTACCCTTTTCAAACAGTAGAGGGCGTGATCGAGAATTTGCTCGCAGGGGGCGAATTTTTCATCTTTCTAAATTGCGCTAAATCAAGGGGCGTGGTCTCTTGAGTGACACCTGACGCTTTCTACGGATGCTGCGACGAGCACCATGCGCCCAACCCCCAGTTCCATCTATGCCACGCCTCTTTGCCCATTTTTGGACGAACCAGGAAGTAGGAGGAGTTAGCCAACTCAAGCCAAGGTGTTTAACAGCTCTCGATAAAGCTAGCGAACAGTGGTATTGTTGCGTTCGTGTATTGTGAACTGTGGCACACACTCATCGGCAGAAACGGTTCAAGTTTGGCGAGAATGTCGCCAACATCGGCTCATTTTGGTTTCGAGTGTTGGCGCTAACTTTCGATGCTCGGTTGCGGCTTCATGTGTGATCATTTAAAAGAGACACTGTTGTATTTGTAGAGGCGTTCAGACGACCAACTCCAGAGTGACTCAGCATTCCTGAACTCCAAAATAAAATCAGCATTCACAAATAGCCGAGTCTGCTGATATCCGTCGCCGCCACACACTGATTTGTTCCATCAGATTCTGACCACACAGATGCATGTGCCCGCGACTTGCCAGGAAATTGGCATGTGTTTCCCCTTAGCCAGATAGGGATCCGATTTTAATAGCAGGTGTAAACGGAGACAAAGTGAGTCATGGAAAAACTCAACAAATTGAACACGAGTGAAACCAAAGTCCACCATCAGGTGTGCAGCTGCATCCGGAGACGTCGCTAATATGAAGCAGCAGGAAGAACAAGTGTGTGTGTGTGTGTGTGTGTGTGTGTGTGTGTGTGTGTGTGTGTGTGTGTGTGTGGCAGTAAAATACATGACGCAGCAAACGAGGGAAAGTCTGACCACGACTAATGACAATTTGCAAATTCAGAGTGATGAAAGACGACAGAGTGAGGAGAGAGAGGTCTTTCATACAAGATTACAACATGTTGAAAACATGTCGAAAACATGCAACAACAACAACATGCCAACTACAACTTCAGTCACTGAACTGAATGAGGGTTGAAACAGCGTATTACAACTTTCTACTCGTCTTTTCTCAGTCTTCTGATTCCTGTCAAACCAACCTCTAAGGTGTGGTGAGTTACATCTAGTGACATCTAGTGGTGAAGTTGCATGTTGCAGCTTCACTCCCAGGTAAGTTACGGGAATGTATGCTAGCGTTCAGATATCCCCAAAACTCAAAAGGTTTGTCCATTATGGGCTACTGGCGTTGTAACACAGCGTCTGCCGGGTGGGAGGAGCTACTCCTGATGTAAATACAAGAGTAATTAAACAATTCAAATATTTAGGTGATTAATCATTCATAAAAACATCGACATAATGATTTCAGATTAGATTTCTGCCTGAAAAACAGAAAGAAATCCACCCGAATCTTACACAGTGGACCTTTAATAATGATTTCTACATCTAACTCACAAAGTGTGTGACGCTCCCACTACAAGTTCCCAAACACGGTGGCTCTTGAAACAGATCCACAACAGAGCGTGTCAATTTCTATAGGCGACACTTTAAAAATATCTTCACAAAAGACGTTTTGATGGCGGAGAGAGAAAAAAAATTTGTGAAAAACAGAGCTGCTCCTGATGACTAACAAACCACATGCTGCTATCTGATCCCCTATGGAGCCTGGAGACAGAGCCGGGGGACAGACGAGCTGCCTGTCACAGCTGATAATGGCCATTTGAAGGCCGATTACTAAACGGGGGACAAGCATATGATTCATACGGGCGACAATCTGCCTGTTGTCAGAGGGGACAGGTTAGACAGTGTGACACAGACGACACATGGCTGTGTAATGGGCACACGCGCACACACACACACACACACACACACACACACACGCTGGTGATTACTGGAAAGCATGTGTACGTGCATATACGCCAAAAGAACACAACACACAGGAGGGGCGCATTAAATGAAAGTGGGCGGGCTAATATCTGGCTGCTTCACATAAACACAACACAGGTTAGTGGGAAGAGGCAAGTGGGTTCATGCGTGGGTGCACGCAGCTCACAGACAAAGGACACCGGAATAGCAGCCGTGCCCACCGCATGTGCGTGTTGCAGATGTCCCTGCTGACTCATGTCTTGTTCATTTGTCGTTCACAGATTCCGCCTTTCTCCCCCTTCAACGCCACGGCCGCCGTCTCCTTCTCGCTTTCCCTCTCTCCCTTCATTCTGTCCCTCCCTCCCTCGCTCGCTCGCTCAGCCTCTCCTATGACACACGGTCTCCTAGCAACAAAAGCTTTTAGCGCTAAAAATAAACGGCCGAGTCACGACAAACAACACAAAATATGATTCAATTACAGAAACTTGCCAGAAGAGTTGGGAGTTTGGGCTCGGATCCAGAGGAGCTGCGGTGCGAGGGCGTGATCCGTCTCACCAGCAGAGACCTTGTGGTCACACTGTTATAAATGTAAATACAATGGACGGCCTCACCTCTAAGCCACTTAATAACCAAGGATTTCAAATCAATTCGGGCTTTAATCGACATAAACATTCATCACATGTTGCCTTTGGAAGCGGACAAAGCTCCTCCATTCACGTTCGGCCTCTTACTCCTGAGAGAAATCACCTCCATGGCGACGTAGATGGATACAGCGGGTGTGATAAACAGCTGATGCTGTGGCGTCCGGACAGATGAGCAGTTGGATGTGCATCTGTTGCAGCTGGCGCCCAATGAAATGTGAGTGAGAACAGAGATGAAGAGAGACGGGATGAGACGCAGGCTGAGGGAGAGTGGAGGAGCAGGACCACTCATTCACCGACTGTGGAACGGAGAAGCCGAGAGGCGACCTCCAGAGCTGACGGGTGGGAAAAGTTGCAGTTCACAGGGTGGCCACTTGAGGCCGGCTCCAATATTTTTGGACAGACCAGGAAGTAGGAGGAGTGAACCGCCCACGACGAGCCCTATGAGCAGGAACCAGGAACCTCTGGGTGACGTCTGGTACGAACTATATTTTTCTAACTGGCTTATTTTATTATGACGGTGGTTTGAAGTTGTGCAAAATTCTGCTAGCTCTACCTTGACTCCGCCTCTCTGCCCATTTCTGGATGAATTAGAAAGTAGGAGGAGTTAGGCATCGGCAAGCTACGACACTCCGGGCCTCATAAGCAATCTGCAGAAACCTGAGGTCCTGACAACATAAACATAACAATCAAGTCAGCTGCAAACAAGCAGCTAAATGAGATTAGGGCCTGTGGGGGACATTATACGACACGACACGGTGACAATGAGCTGAAGTTTGTGAATAGCCTGTTGAAGGTTTTCTGTGCTTCAAGAAATAAACATGTGTATCCAACACTTGTAAACAGAGAGAGAGAGAGAGAGAGAGAGTCAACGTGGTGGCAGAGAAAAGAACTGGCATCACGATTTCTATGAGCACCAGCCCACGACCGTAAATACACAGACTGAAGTAAGAGGGTTCAACGCGGCTGGACAGGACGTGATCCGTTATCCCGGCCGCCGTGGGAGCGCAGGTATATCATTTCTTTACATTCACAGAAAGCGATGCAGGCTCATAAATAGGCCGTTTTCCTGGTTGGTGTAAATCTGACAGGGCTTTTACAGCTCACAGGACATGCCACTTATGTGCAGGACTATTATATACAGCCTGTGTAAAATTAGTCTGTGGTGCTGACAGCACAAAAGGGTCTGGATGTGGAGCTGCGACCCACTGAAAAACCTGAGTGGACAAAACAAGCCCAGGGGCCTTTGTGTGATCTGGCAGGCTCGGCTCCAGACAGGAAGCGGTTCTGATAGTTGGTGAAACACACCGTTTCGGGCCTCGCTGGGCCGAGGGGCAGCCTCCGGTGCAGACGGATGAAGCACAATGGGAACTGAAAAAGCTTGCAGTTCATAGCGTGGCCACTGGGGGCTGAGTCCAAAAGGGAGCAAATCCCCATAGACTCCCATGTTAAAGTGATCAACTTCAGAGGTGAATGAAACATGTTGAAACTCTGGTACAAACTTCAGTTTGGGTCTCAATCAGTCACATGTGTTACCGTGGCGACTGTACGGGGTGAATTCTTTTTCTAACTCTTATATTTTTAATGTTATCGACATTTGAAACCATGCATAATTAAGGGGCGTGGTCTCTTGACTGACACCCGAGGCGACCCACAGCTCCGTGTGAGCTCCGCCTCTGCGCCCGTTTTCTAATGAACCGGGAGACGTTAAGATTTGGCAAGTTGGCCGACGAGGGACACGCCCACAATTCGCCACAAAACCAAAGGGTGACGTCACCGGCGCTACGTCCATCTTTACATACAGTCTATGCACTGGGCTCTATATATAGCCGAGTTCAGGGTCAGAGGAACTCATTTACTATTCGGCTGCAGTCCCGAGACACCTGCATTCTCCTTTCCAAGAGAAACACAGGGTCTGAGAAAGCAACCAGCGGGTGAAGGGGGCGGGGTTTAACTCACAGCTCTGCTTTTCTTACAGACTCTGACGTCACAACTGTTGGAGTAGAGCTCATAATAGCCGATAGCCATCATTGGGGTATTGTCCAGAAGGCCTGCAGCCGCTGAGACTAAACACAAACCACCTCCTCTGCAGCAACAAGCTGCTTTAACACGCTGTTCCATCTATCCATCTATCCCCCCGTTTATTTTTCCCTCCCTTCCTCCTATTCTTTGGCCGCTCTATATTTAGCTGCTGGAAAGGTCGGTGTGTGTCTGTCTGCAGGGTAATGATCCAGGGGCCACCGAGAGCAACACATGGAGGTAAGAGGCCAGGGCGTAAAGACCGGGGTCCAACTGGCTACTGAATTATGGGATGGGGGGGGGGTGTTTATCAGGGATGGGATCAGGCAAACACAGAAAGGCAGGAAATCAATGGGTACGGGACAGGAAACGGGGGAATCTCTGTTTGGCGTCAACAGTGCTGGCATGTGGCGTACGTCACGTTTAGGGGAACAACATGGAAAAAAAGATTTAAAAGGATTTAACAGTCATTTCTAAAAATATTACAAAACAATTGCATAGTGATATTTACATGAATTTATAATCACCTCCATGTTCTATTTTCATTCCTTTACCCTGAAATGAGCCCATGAATACATATTTACATAAAGAGCAGGTCCTCTCTCCATGTTTGTTTTTACAGTAGCCTACAGTGGACATATTAGACATCTTTTGACTTTTTATGACAACTGAGGTCGACCATAGGTTCTCCTGCATGTTCAGACGGGTGAGGGTGAGGTGATACGATACAAGATGTCAACAAATCGTACACACTGCACCTTTAACTAACTCCTGATGTGCACATGCTCCACTTTAGAAAGTGGAGTTTCATTGTCTCACTCCATCTAAACTCCACCTAGTTGGGAAAACCCCACCCCAGAAGTGTAGAAAATCCATTTAAAAGAAAAGACTACTTTCGAATCAACTAAGTTTATGAACACGAACTAACCCACTTATTTATAAAAGACCCATCGACAATGAGGGGATCACAACACACAATCTACATCAGCTCCCCGTCGGAGAGCTGAGCCTCAAACTGCTGTTTAAAAACTCTCCACACCTCATCGAGGTGATCTCATAATTACCCTTAAAGGATGGAGCTAAGATGCCAGGAGCCAGAGGCTTTAAGGCCGGGACCAGTCTGAGGCAGAGAGAGAGAGAGACGAGGCGAGACGGGGAGGAAATCGGGTGGAAGGGCAAAATAAAAGAGGAGGAGGAGGAAGGAAGGGGGAAAAAAGGAGATAAAGTAATCCAGCTGAGATCAAAGGAAAAGGAGGACAGGCGTCTGCAGGTGCACGGTGTAAACCTTCACCTCTCCTCTCACATGATCCTTCCATTACGTAAGGTTTATAGAGACAGATGGACGATCAGACGAGGAGGGGAGACCAGGTCAGGGTCAGGAAGGAAGGGAGGGAGGGAGGTGGAAGAAAGAGCGAGACAAAGTCAGAGGACCTATAAATAACTTCGATATGTCTGTAAGTAAATGTGTTTCCTTGATCGTTGCCAAACCAGGAAGAAGAGAGTGGTAGCACGTAAGAGAAAGTTCTCCAAACATAAAGGAGATAGAAGAAAATGATGATCTGGCTCTAAATCTGAATCCTCTGAAAGTCTGCTGGACCAACTGTCGAGACTCAGGGCTCCGTTTGCTACCGAGAGACTTTGTGTTATTAATGACTCAAATTTGTGCGGATGATGGATTACGGGAGGTTTGCTGGCCGATCTGGGAATAGCGCCGGGGCTTTAACGTGACCATTAATGAAGTGGCTCTGCGTGGCTTAAATCAACCCACCGATTCTCTGGGGGACGATGCGGTTTCTTTTCTCGCTGCGAAGAAATCCATCTTCCAAACGGCTTCAGCTGTGAAAGATACTTCCCTGAGACTCCGTTTGGAGTAAGTGGTGTTAAATCACAGACGGGAGAAAAGAGTTTAGCGCACAGCGCAGAGTCAAGTTGAGCCTTTGGGTCGGACCTGGGCATTTCACTGCCGGCGGAGTCGAGTACGAGCTGCACCGTTTGATACATGAAGCCAGAAAGAATGAGCCCAAATATGCTTTTATTTTGAAATGCTTCCATTTCCTGTCGGTGATTCCGTCATGCTTGATGTTTACATTTGCTTTCTTAGCCTTCAAAATAAAAGTCGGGACTTTATGATTTCCAGAGTCATTTGCTTTTTAAATGAGTGTTTTCTTTGTATTTCTGAGCATAAAAGAACTGTTTGTATTTATTTAAAAAAAAAACTGTTATTATCTATAAAACAAAAGTATCTCATTTAGAAAATGAATTTTTTGTTTTTTTGTGCAGAATGTTTAAATGTGTTCCCCCTGGAAGAATAATCACCCAGCCCTGATTTCGGCATATCAACCAGTTAAAGACCGAGACCTGGAGAAGTCTGCAGCATTATTACGCCTGAGTTCGTCTGCGCACATTCATGAGTCAGGTATTACTCATGACAGGAGGAGGAAATGTCCTGGTGCATTCCACAGCGCCTCTAAGGTCACACCGCCGTTTACAGGATGCCAACATTGTGTCACTACACTATTTGACGAGGGAAGCCTTTCAGGGGGACGTATAATTTACCTGCGGCTCAGATGAGAAGGTAAAAAAAAAAAATGCTGAGGTGACAAAGTAAAAGGAAAAAAGATGATCACAGTTAAATCTTTTAACAATCACATGGTCTTCTGAGAGCTTCCCCGCCCATCTCTTTGTGCCGGAGCCAGGGCTGGAGACGTATTGTCTTCAGGCCTGTGCTCCAGGAGACAGAGCGCATACATGCACGCACACGTGCAGTGGAACTTGTCAGAACTTGCTCCCCTTCCAGAAAATGACAACCCTGTAAAGCATTCAGCTGTAATGAGCTGCTGGCTACCTGACTGCATCGCTGGAGATCTCAGGCTCACTTCCTACAGTTAGACCGGAATGTGAGTACGCGAGTCTGCAAGAGTGTGTGTGTGTGTGTGTGAGACGTGTGCGTTCGGCGTGTGTGAATGATCGTGAGTGAGTGAGAAACAGAATCAGAGACGGAAACGAAGACAGGAAGCAGAGTGGAGAGACAGAGAGAGATGTATCTCAGAGCAGAGGTGCGCCCAGGCAGAACAGATTTGCTTCATCTGTTGCACGGCAACACTGGCTGAGGCGCATGTTTATGATGGATGGTCCGCAGGAAAGAAGGCCGGCTGACACCCTGCAGGGGGAAGTCAGGCAGCGCTAAACCCAACCAGCTCTCTGCGCACATCAACTGCATCAAAGTCCCACTGGAAGATCTGAGGAGGAGGAGAACGCCCCTTATCTGGAGCTCGGTTTAAGAGGAAGTGAGGTGCATTCATATGAATACATAACCATGAAATATTAAGTCAGTCTTAAGTAAGATTTACATCCTGCACCAGGACTCAATTACATAACCAGCTCGCTCAGTGGAAGACGGATCTCTGCCAAGGAGGTTTAATCAAACCACAGTAAATTACAAACACACACACACACACACACACACACACACACACACACACACACATCATTCCTCTAAATATGTCGGATTTTTTCATCAGATCCATAAATTACACTTTTGGAAAAATGCAAGAGTCCGAGATGGATCATACAAACATTTGTTGGGTTTCGGACACAAATTTGAGAAAGACAAAGTGCTCGTCACAATGGCCCGAACCCATCAATTGAAAGGAATATGTCTGATCACTATATTGAACAATAAAAACTGCTAAGTCTTGCCGTGCTCCGCTGCAGGCCGTTAGCAGAAGCTCTGGCGTCGTTCGAGACTTGAGGGGAAAAAGAGCGAGAAGATGAATATCTGCATTTAAATCTGGCGTCTTGTGTTGTGGTTCCATCACCAGACTACTTTCATTTTCCTCCAACTCACACACACACACACACACTGGTTTTTCCCTTCGCCATACAGACACACTCGGCATAGTGCACTCCCCTCACCCCTAACCTCAACCTAATGCTAATCTGAACAGTAAAAGCAGGACTGGACTCTGAAGCAGGCCTTCGCAGCAGCTGGGATTTATAGCTGGGATGAATCCAGACAGACGGATGGATGGTCAGACAGACGAAACTTTGGTGATCTCAGCTGTTGAACTGAGCAATGTGAACGCTGGCATGCACGAGTATACACACACACACACACACACACACACACACACACACACAGAGCTACGTAAGTACACACATGTGCGCGTACATACACACACGTGTCACCACAGCCCAGAATAGGACCGAATGAACGCAGGAAGCTCGGATGAGTGACTCACTCTGCTATTCCTTGCCAATCAAATTTTCATCTCCACTTTTCACCCCCCCACCCCTTCTCTCCCTCCGTCTTTCCCAGAAGTCGACTTTCCTTTCAGCATCTTTCCACACAGACAACGAGTCTCCAGCGTTGATTACCAACTCGCAGGACAAACCCACTCGACAATGCTCCAGGTTTCGTTTTCGACGATGTGACTGACGTTGATTAAAAAGAGGAATGGGAAAAATATCCAAATGCCTTTTGAGGTCATAAAACTTTAGGAGCAGTATAACCGCATAGAGCATTTTTATTGCCTGGAGGGTGTCGGGAGTAAATATCAGCCAGGAATATGCATATTTGTGCACTGATTAACACCTACATTCCAAATGTCTACACTTTCTTTCGCTACACTTCTTGCACGTCAACCATGAGCTGCTTTCAGGCGTGAACCAAAGTCTGGACTTCTTCTAAAAGTTTCCCGCCAGTATCCTAGGATGATTAAGATGAGTCACGGAAGTAGAAGACACGAGGGTTGGTTCACCAATTCATTGGTGACTTCTTTTACTTTGACCTTTTGATCTATTTAACCCAGTAAAATCAATTTGGAACCACTTCCCATTTCCAATGCTGACCAGGCCAAGAGATCTGGCAACAAAAAAATACTGGACAAACATACAATGGTACAAGAACCATAAGAATAGCAACAATAAAACCATAAAGGCGCAATTAATAAATAGTTACTTGTGGGCACCAATCAGACAACTGGCGCCTGGCTGATTCACAACCTGAGTAATCTATTGTTTAATAGACTTGTGGCTCAGAGAGCCAGACCAGCTCAGTCTACTTTCATCAGCGTGAGGGACACCTTGCAAACTCTAGTAGAGGTTGTTACTGAAAACGTAAGATTTAGTTTCATCTTGCAAAGGATCAACTCTTATTTCAACTGGGTTCTGAACGGCTACCACGAACAGCTTGATGTGCAATCACAAGGAAAGCAAAGTCAGTCTGGGTGACAATGAAAATCTTACAGCAGCCAATGAGGGGACTTTCTACATGTGTGATGTCTGGGAGCGTTAGTCAGCCTTTCCTCGTTGGCAGAGCCACCGCAGCCTTAATTCTGGAGTCTATTGCATTAAAGCTGGATCTTCCCGTCTCTAGACTGAGCGGCTCGCTGCCTGTGTAAAAACATTAAAGACGGAGGCATGACGGCGTCACCGCAGGGACATGGCAGCCCCAATGAGCGAGCCGCGCTCGCGAGCTGCGCAAAATTAAAAGAGTGTGTCTGCGTGTGTGTTAATGCAAGACAGACGTCACCCATTTTCACGGCAAGTGGGGGGTCCGGGTCCGGGTGGGATGAGCGAGCATGTGACTGACAAATCTGACTTTCAAGTTTGAATAAAACAAGCGAGTCCACTGATTCATCACCGCCAACAGGGACACAGATCAAACCGACGAGGACAGAGATTTCAACGCGAAATATTCAATATTTACAGTGACAGCATTACTGACTCAGCATTCTCAGACGCTTAGATCATTCACGACAATTATCCCATTCATTAAGTCATCAAAGACGCGTATAATCCCTTAAGATCGCCACGATCTTTCAGGAATTCAGCTTTCAGTTGTGACATCGACCCAGTTCAAGACCTGCAGGCCGTAAACAAAGAGGGCAGACAGGCAGAAACAGCGGGGTTGAGCTTCACGGCAGACTAATGGTGCTGACCCGATCAAATGGAGCCTTTCTTATCGCTAATATGATTTACGACCTACCTTTGAAACGGCGAACAAGACGAGCCGCGATCCTACACAGCCTCTGCGGCTGCCATCAGTCGCTCGCGATGCCAGAACTTCACATCGCGGCTGTCAAGTGATTTGAACGGACGCCAGAAATGGTTTGTAATCACTCAACAATTTATCGAATTATGTGGAAGTGCATCACAGCGAGAACTCCTTTAATGTAAGAACAGGTTTTGTTTCCAATTGGAGACGGGCTGTGAAGTTATAGTCATAGTAAGGTTTCATCTATTGATTGATATATTCATAGATTAATTTCGTGAATAATGTATTTCTAAGATGGCTGCAACTACTGGATTACATTCCATCAATGTAAACATAGTATTTGATATGTCAGTAACTCAAACGATTAGCATTTTAAATCAGTTGGCTAATCCTTGATTTAGCTAACAACTATTTTTTAACCACAACTTTTACTACGACTACTTTTTTGGCCTTTCGTTCAAGCTAAATATTTCACGCACAATAGTCTGCCAAAGTAATCGAGTGCTAAATACTACGTGAGAGGCATCCATTACATGGAGACGTGAGTGCAACAATAACAAGGTTGTGGCAGCGACAGTAAATTTAAACTTGAGACATTGTTTACGCAACTAAAAAACAACAGAGAAAATTTGAATATATATATTTGCACCATCAGAGCAATGTTATACATCTCAATAGCAACCAAAGCATTCATTTATCAAACTAGTCAATTCAATATCCTTTAAGACATTTCGAGATGTGCAGGAACTTAAGTTACGTTAAGATTCTTTGTATTTGATTAAATGTCATCAAGTCCTTTATTTCTTCGATCCTGTGGACACACCTCCTCTTTGCTCAGCCCACAGGTGAGATAAGAGCTGCAGCTCGTCGTGTTCACAGTATGAGTGTGTGTTTGGAGACAATGCTTCAAAGTGTATGTACATTGTGTATTTGTCCTGGTGAGAACGGTTCCACTGATCCTGCTTGTTTGAGTGTGGGTGTGTGATAGGGCGAAGGTGTGTGTGTGTGTTAAGAAAGGGAAGGGAGGGTGTGGGTTTGTGTGGTTTGGGGGTGTGAGGGCAAAACGGAAAAAAATGTGCCTTTAGTTTACACAAACTTCCTATATTTCAGGTTTTGAAACACGGTGACTCATCAATCACATACACGCACATGCACGCACACACACACATACACAGAGATTGCTGCAGCAGGGGGGGGGGGGGGGGGGGGGGGGGGGGGGGGGGGGGGGGGGGGGGGGGGCGCACAGGGATCCCTGCAGACTCATGACTGGAGCAAACAACAGAGACAGACTGTGCTCTGCTCATCTGTTCCCTCCACAGACCTTTAACTCCCCGACGACACACAGAAGAACTACACCACCATTTCCCTCTCATTCTACTTTTCTACAATTCTACATTCATTCAAGGCGTTTACAGGTGCAGTGTGTAAAGTTTGGTGACACCTAGAGGTTGCGTGTCGTATCCATCACCCTTCTGAGCACGCAGGAGAACCTATGGTCGACTTCAGTTGTCATTAAAACTCAAAGTATGTTTAGTACGTCCACTTTAGGCTGCTGAAAAAACATGGCGGCCGCCATAGAGCTGACCCCCCCCCCCAAGTACACATGCTAATTTAAGGGTAATGGAAGATAAATGAGACATTTAGGTGATTGTAAATTCATGAATATGTCAGTATGCAATTGTTCTGTGATATTTTTAGAAGTGGCAAATTGACGGAAATCTTACGCACTCTACCTTTAAGCTGGGGAACTAAAAACAAACCTAAAGCAGATCAATGCGGGGCTGCACTGATTGGATCAGGCCTTTAAGACGCTGTAATAAGGCGCTGTCTTTAATCAATAAGCCGCCATTCTGCTTTGATAAGATTAAAGTAGATTATGTCACCACAGCCGTGTCCAGCATTTATAGTTATATTGTTATTATTATGTAACACGTGGGTAAAATCTGGCAAATGCAGATATCTCTCGCTCCGAGCACATGCATAATAAATGCTCATTTCTTTCCACACACACTCGGGTGCTGCTGCCTCTTGTCATGTCATTGTGTGATTGTGTGGGTTCATGAAAACTCCTGGTGGCTCAAAGATGATCCGTCTTCTTCTGCTGTGATTAGAAATCAATTAAAACTCAGCTGGAGGAAACTGTTCCCTCTGGATTTAAGAAATGCGCCGTTCAGACGGCGCTGAGAGTCGCACCAGATGTGTCAGAGCTTCGGATTCAATTACTGCGGATTCAAAGCAAAGCTCCAGTGAACAATCTTTCCTCTCACAATGCCCTCTGACGCCATTTTGTTCCATAAATTCCAGTACAGACATATTTGAATGCAAATCATCATTTACACCAACAACTCTTATTTACCTCTAAATCTAGTTACTCTAGTGTCAACCACAGACTGCAAATAAAGATGGACATCACTAATCAGTTTCTGAAGAGGGCTTATGAGGCTCATTATGAGGCTGAAGAAGCCATGCCCCTAAATTAGCCACAATTTTAATTGACGATAATACAAAACAAGCTAGTTAGAAGAAAACTTCACAGCCCGAACAGTTATCACGGGAAAAATATGACTGATTGAGACCAAAACTGTAGTTTGTACCAGACTTTAAACCTTTTATTCACCTCCAAAGTTGGCCATTTTAACATGGAGTCTATGGAGCCAGCCACAAGTGGCCACCCTGTGAACTGCACCTTCTTCCACTTCCATACTGGACTCATCCGTCAGCGCCGTAGGTTGCTGCTTTGGTGTAAATATGTACATAGAAGTAAATACTAACATATGTTGTGTTTGCCTGTAGAGGCTGGCGAGCGTGTGGTCAGCACTACCGCTACAAACCTCCGGGACTGAAGCCAACGGACGACCACCTTAATCAGCGTCAACCCCCAAAGAGATTCATGAGCCATTGAGCCCGTGGGTATTTCTTACCTCTGAATCCTGGAAAGCTCCACAGAGAACACCAGACACTGCGCTGCTTGTCTTAAAGGTCCACAAGCTATATATTCAAACTGTTTGGCTCGACTTTCAACTGGCTTTTTATGGAGGTGATGGTGCTGCACACCCGACAAGCAGAGGGCTGTCGAAATTATTATTTTTCAAGCCACCACAAATTTATGAGATTATGAATAAAGAATTTGTTTGGCCTCTCCCAGAGCAGAACATATCACATTTTCAATCGAGGTTAAAAAAAACGCAGGTGTAAAAAGCCAGCAAGTGTACGAGCAGGAAAAGTCTGGGCTGGATCAACCGCGTCCAAACAACCACGAAACCCAACTCCCTGAAACCCGCTGGATCCGTCTCCCTCTGAGACTCCTGAGGTGGCCTCTTCACGGAGAACGTGCCTAATTTATTTTGCATTATTTTACAAATGTTTCCTAAGTGAAGACTTTCCACTGGCGTTGCCAAGCACTGCCAGTGAATGCCACACTTAAATCCTCCATGCTGCCACCTACTGCAGGTCCGCTCCACTGCCAGAACAGAACCTGGCAGGCTACCACCTCTAACCACTCCTTTTAAAGCAGGCTCCCAAAAAAAACATATGGCCTTTGGTGGATATTTTTGCTCTGACAGCGAGTTGGTTGCAGTTACTTTAGGTCTGGCAGTGGCAGTGTGGGCAGTGAGTCGTACGCAGTCGCACAAGACCACACCTAGTTCCCCAATTCTTTCTGCAGCGCGCAGACCCACATGTCGGCAGAGCCCGGCCTCCATTACTGAACCATCCAGGTCACCCTCCTTCTCCACGAGCCACAGGTGCTAGCCATAACATGGCGCGCCGTCCCACACCGCGTTACGGTTTGAACGAGTCCAGTCAAAACAGCCGCAGACAAAGCACAGACCTACCTCTTCACCTCCTGTACTCTCTCAGCCTTGATTTGACTTTCACATTCGAGGGTGAACGCCATGTCAGCAATTTTTGATGAACAAAGGTTTGGGGAGCTTAACCGATGATTGCACCCACGTCAAGTGGTTGAAATGGTTTAATGCAGCCCACGTTATTGGGTCAGTACTCTCTCTCTCTCTCTCTCCTCGTACGGAGGATTTGATGGAATCATTTGATATCCTAAAAGTTGAAGCAGGAGGGATTCGTTTTTGTGTGACTGTAAAAGCCAGAACTCCCGTCAGGTGTTGCGCAGATATCAAGCCTTCCTTATCTGCTCAGCGGAGCGGGTTGTTGGTTCCACTTGACCTGCCCTGTTCTTTCATGTGCCCTGCTGGAGGTCTACTGACACAGAGCCAACACAGACCCACTCTCATAAATACTGGGACGCTCAGTGAGCAGGCAGGCCGTCAAAGACACGCAGACTGATGAGCGCATTCTTAGAGACTTAAAGAAATGCCACTGTGCGTACGTAACATATGACAGATAAAGGAGCAACCTGCACTTTGTCTGAGCCAGGCGTGTTTTTCTACTTTCAGGTAACGACCGAATTCTTTTCTAACACAATCACACGGTGAGATGTTCCTCAGGAACATCTTGGCTTCCTAATGTTCTAACACCTGAATTTCCTTGGCAGCTCAACCGCTGGACATGAGAACTGTAGCTTAATGCGCCTTAAACTGTCAGAGAAACAAATATTGGTGGTGTGCCCCCATTTTTGATAGTGTAGTTTCATGAGTCCGGTGAATAGCCGGCCAAGCGTAGACAATCTGGCACCGTGATAAAATACGGGTGGGTTATCTGAAACATCAACATAAACGTCTGCTTCTAACGTCAGCCTTTCAATCAAAGAGCCGAGGCCTCTTTTCAAACTCAACACTGCACAGATGTTCAACAAGCCTGCTGAGGGAGGGCGGCTTTTACATTCGGACAAAGTTGCAAACAAAGTTGTTGATCAACATCCATCACCAGGCGCCGGCCGAGGGGCCTTCCTGTGCACCAGGCCCTGCTGTTTGTTTGACCAGCGTGTCCCGGCTCCTTCAGCCGGTTGTGTATTCTCCGAGCCGTTCGCGGGTCACGGGAGCCACACGCACACTTCCAGGAAGAGAGACCTGCCGCTACAACCAGGGACGGTCACGGTGGGGCTGACCTCAGACCCCCGGGCCGCCACTTTGACAACACGCCAGAGAAATGCTGACGTCACCCCGCTGGACTGTTTCCAGCCGGGTCTACTTGCCTGGACTCGGCAGAGTGGTGATCTGGAATGTTATCGGGTCAGGCTTTCACGTTAACCTGATCAGTCGCGGTGATCACATGCATGAAAGGGAGAGCAGGGGGAAGCTCAGCCTGTGAGAAGCACTGATATCCTGATGTTGCTGTTGTTGTTGGGGCATTTTCCTCCTAACCAGATTCCGCCGGGATTTAATGTGGACTATAAAACATGAAACTGAGACCTGGGTCTGCCAGAAATAAAACCCAAAGACTGGATGTTTCTATTTTAGATGAAGACACCAACAAGTCATTAAGAGACTCTTTTCTCACAAAGTAGCTTGAATTGTCGTTAGCCCCTTTTCTTTAATCTTAACTCTTCTTGAATTGCCATTAACTGGGAACACACGACACCACCTCTCCAGAGACAGGGTGTCCTCCAACACAGCCACCACATCTCAGAGCACCCGTCTCCAGCACCTCGTCCCAAAATGTCCCCGAGACAAACAGCTTGCCCTCGGCTCGTCGCGTAATTGCGTCGTCTCCGCCGTCGGGAGCCGGCGGCTTAATTCGGTGCAGCGGCGAGACAGTAACACGACCGAGTTCGTCCCGGAGGAAACCAACAGCGTCGTGTTCTTTCTTTCTCAAATAAAACCAGCTTCATTAGCTTTGTCTTATTACCGCTATTTCAATCTGCATCCAGGCGCCTCGCTGCTCTTCCTGTCATTACAGGAATAGGCTGAGTCAGCTGCCCCCCCCCCGCCCCCCAAAACCAAATGGTCTTCCTCAAGGGCAATTTGGTCTCGCTGGTTCAAGTCAAACACTCACTTTGTTGTGGCCACATCAATGTCAGGTAGCGCCGCACGGTGACAGACATATGGACAAACACACACTCACACAAAGACAGACACACACACACAAACATTGAAATACACCCACAGTCGTAAACAGCAGCCCGACGCTCACCAGACTTAACACCGCCTAATTGCTCATGTATGGGCCCTTTCACTCCACACACATGCTCTCACACACACACACACACACACACACACACACACACTGCACATGCTGGCCCGGCCCGTGACGTCTTGCATGTGGCGCGTTGTTGATACAAGGAGTAACACAAGTGGAAAATTGGAGCTGGTGGGGCCAGACTGCTGACTTCCTGATAGGAAGAGTGGAGGCTGACCCATATATATATTTATACATGCAGATGTACGTATAGGGCCGTCAACAGGCTATGACACCATGGGACACACACACACACACACACACACGACCTGTGTAGCTATGTGCATACAGTAACATGGATACAGATCACAGTCATTTCATCCCATCCTCGCCAAGATGAAACGACCTCCAACAAACTCTATGACTCGGTTTAATCTGTAAAACCAAGTTCATCGTTTTGTATCCTATGGGCTGGATCTGACCCTCTGGTGGAGCGGTTTTGGCCCGCGGGCCGCATGTTTACACCCCGACTCAGACAAATAGGAAAAATAACGTATAAATAGAGAAAACGATCTATTCTGCGCAGCAGCACATGGTTATAAACAGCTGCACATCCCTGCTAATCGGACCCGGCGGACATGTTTTATTTGATCGTATCTTTCTCGCCTGAATCCAGGATTTTAATCAAGTGTTTTCTGCGAGATGAGCTCTGTGGTTACGATGTTAAAAAGGAAGCTTCATGTTTCACATGGAAGTGAAGCATCAAACTCCGGTTATGTGTCCCCAGTGCAGAAGTTTGTGTTTGGATGTGATTTTCAAAGTTGATCTCAGGCAGCAGGGAGATCTAGAAGCCATATTTCTAATTATGACGTTGTGTTGTGGCGTGGCGTTCCCCTTTTATAACATCCATTATGGGAACTGGATCTCTGCCTGCCCCCAGATGACCACACTACACTCCTGACTAAACGGAGTTTAACAGCAGCTAAGAGGCACAATGGAGGTGGAATCATACCCCGAGGATGGAAAATCATCATAATTCAAACTCTGGAGCGATTATGTCTTCAAATTTAAAAAATGAAGGGAATTCAAAATGGCCTGACCTTGAGGCCGTGCAAGCTGAGATCTATATAAAGTTCCAGTGAAGCTTTAACGTAGTCAGAAAACAATCCACTCGTATCCGATTCTGGCCGGGGTCAAGGGTCAAAGTGGTTTACTTACAGAGTGTCTTTCAGGAAGGAAGGGATGTAAACAAAGGAGGCAAAATCAGCTTCACACACACACACACACACACAAAGCCGTTAAGCATTTTATCACCCGTAGCTAACAAGCAGTAAATCACCTGAACTGATCAAATAAATCTCCAATCCAATCACAGTCACTTTTCACTGATGTGATGAATGGACACGTGTGTTTACATTCCGCCATTTTAGAACAATTAAAGAAGCAAACACACTCAATCACACACAGACAGGATTAGATTATTGATTTATCTTTTAAACTCCATCTATTTGACTCAGCTGTGTTTCACTAGTATTGCTTATTTAACATTTTAAAGTCACATATTGTGTGTTTATTGTCGGAAATGTGCTGTAATTTGGTGTAAAGTCGACATTACTAAACGTCAATTCCATTTAAAGGTGCAGTGTGTGGGGTTTAGTGACAACCAGTGGTGACACTGAATTTTGCAGTTGGCTGTGCTTACCGTGTGAGCATGTAGGCAAATCTATTGTCGTCTTTAGTCTGTCCATTCTAAGCTACTGTAACAACATGGCGGTGCAACATGGCCGCCTCATTAGATAAAGAGGCTCAAAGGTTCAGTAAATGTAAGAAAGAACATCCAATAACAACAGTATACTGAGGTGATAATACTGCTGCACACTCATGACAACATCAGTTAAATCACATTCTCCATTCCAGGCTACTGTAAAACATGGCCGCTTCCATAGAGGGGACTCATTCTAAGGTAATGAACACAAAATATCGAACTTTTAAGGGATTAAAAACAAAGAGGGACAATACTGCAAATATATCATGATGCAATTCTGTATCATGAGATGACTTACATTTCCACAAAAATCCTACATACTGGACCTTTAACTCAACGACTTTTCAAGAATGGACCTAAAAGTGAATTCTGCACAAATAATGTGGTGAATTAACTTTAAAAGGTAAGTTTGCTTTTATACCCAGTTAATTAGAAGTAGTTTGAATGGGTAATGATAAATACGGAGGGAGCTCCGGGAGCCAAGGGGCCGCGACTCCTTCACGCGGATCCGGGAAAGTGAAGCCACCTCCTCTGCTCGTCCCCGCTGACTGTAAATCCCTCAACACGGGTTCATTTCATGGACGTGCTCTCCAAGAAAAGTTCATATAAAAGTTAATAAAACGTAAATTTAACACTTGTTTAAACCAGCAGTTTATAAAAACGATAGCGGGGACCGCGGTGGCAGACTCCCCGGGTTCGCTGGAACAACAGGGGGCTCGGATGGATCCACACTAGCGCCATAATTTGTCACACTTTCCCTGGAGTTAGTTAGCATGCTAACGGGTTAGCCGCGAGAGCTACAGGCGCTGTTGTTTTCTTTTTGAGAAACGGGAAAATAAAAAGCGCCCAGGAGAGATTAAATAAAGAAATACGTGCGAAAGGTGAACTCACCCGAGTCTGACGGGGTTTTCATGGTGGTAGCCGTCTTCGGTGCGCCGCTTCGGGTCACTTTCCCCCGTCGACTGGTAACTTTAGAAGGTAGTTAGTTAGCTAGTAGCCGTTAGCCGAGTTAGCCGTGACACCCCACTCCCTCCGCTGGTGTTGTTCTTCTCACGGGCGGCTCGTCCGAGTCAAACTCTCCGGCAGCACGAGTTGAAGTTTGAATTTAAATACAAATAAAACGATATCAACTTCGCGCGAGGTCCTTTGTTTCGTCTCGACGGTGGAAAAAAGTTTGGTTGTAGAAAGTTGCCCCCAAATCTCCGGCGGAGGAGACGGGGAAGGAGGAGGAGGAGAAAGGGGGACGATCCAGCCGCCCGGCGGTGAGTGTCGCAGGGCGAAGTTTGGAGGAGTCGCTCGGTCGGTCGGTTGGTTGGTTGTCGGTTGGTCGGTCGGTGCTGGAGCGGCGGAATGCGACCAGTCTAGATGTTGATCCCGGCGATGTCGCATGGTCGAATCCTCCTCCACATCTTCACCTCCGCTACCACCTCCATCATCATCATCATCATCATCATCATCATCATCATCCTCCTCCTCCTCCTCCCCCGGCTCGGTCCAAACTGCGGCGCCTCGGAAAGGGAACAAAAGTACCGGTGCCAACTCTTCTCTCTCTTCCTTCCCTCTCCTCCTCCTCTTCTCTTCTCTTCCCTCTCTCTTTCTTTCTTTCTCCGGCTCAGACTTTCTTCTTTTTCCACTCACTCACTCCGTGTTCTCCGGGCTCCCCCCTCCTGCCTGCCTGCTTCAGTCGGGGTGTCGTGTTTCTCCCTCCTCCTGCCACACGGGGCCGCCCACGCTGACCTGCGGAGGGAGGGAGCGAGCGAAGAACTCAACGCCCACTTGTTGCCAAAGATCGTCTATTGATTCTGGAGGATTT
>JAFBJT010107441.1:144391-177082 GCA_016785325.1 Chascanopsetta lugubris | reverse complement strand
AATAACAAAAACTGTTCAGTAATAAGATATAGTTTGGAATATGACTTTACCAAATGTGTATTGAAATCCTGAAAAGTCAACATAATATTCAAATGAAAATTAAACAGCGGACTCCATGTCTGACACTGTTCAGTTACATGTTTCAGTTGTTAAATGAACATGCAGACAACAGAGAAACAGTCAAATGCTGAATATTGGCCCTGAAAGTAGTTCAATCCCTGGTTGTCTCAGTTTGTGCAGCGTTATTTTGACTCCCCCTCCATGTTCCATGCTCCATGCTGCCCCTCTCTCTCTCTCTCTCTGTAGCTGTTGTGGAGAACTTTTTGTACCCGACATGTCACATCACGTCACGCCTCTTAACCCAACAGATTATATAATGTTGGGATTGTACAATATGTAATTAGGGAGCAGTCACCCCCGCTGAGCACTGTGGAATTCTTATTTCTGCAGAGACGCTGAACTCTGACACTCACGTGTGTGATCCCCACATATCAAATTAATGAGGGAATTAGGATGAAGTGACCCTGAGATGAAACCTGTGGTTAGTTCTGTCAAGCATAAAGAGGAGAGAAGAAAAAAAGAAGCTATTTTTCTAAAGTCACATCTGCATGCTTGACCAATGATCTGTCCAAACATGAGCCGTTAGCTGCCCCTCTCCTCTCCTGCTGAAAAACACTGCAGCCTCACATGTGACCAAACGTCACAGAGACACATTCGGACATATTGTACCTGATAATAACCTCCATTCTTTTTTTCTTACAGTGGCATTAAAGACAACCAATCTGCTGAAATGGAAATCTGTGGAGGTAGGAAACGGTGTATATATCATTTCTTATTTCTTTTATGGAACATAAAACATGTGGCATTGAGGGGATCTGTTTGCAGAACTCTGTTTTCATGACTTTATAATCAAGTGCAGCCAAGTGTTTTTCCGTGCAGCCAAGCTTTGGACAGACTGTACCTCAGGCCTTTCACATTTTTACCTTATCGGAAGGCTATTTATAGATTCTCCTACACACTTAGGCGGGAACACACGTATAGTGATATTCGGATGGATGAAATACGTAACTTCAACACTAGGTGCCAATAAATCCTACACATTGTACCCTTAAAACTAGAATTGCATTATGTCGTGAAATGATCCATGATGTCATATTAACTACGGGGAAGAAAATCTTGGATTCTCCCTTTTTAATCATCACAGTCATTAGTGTCGTCTGTTATTGTCGAGAAGAGCTTGAGCCGGGGTTCTCGTTCACCTTTGACCTCTGTGACAAATCAGTGACCCCTGAGAAGCAAGAGGGACCCCCTCATTTTCCAGATGGACAGACATGCAGGCCAGAGGCCGTCACAGGATCACCAGTTGTCCACAGCTTATCATTTTAACAAGGATTTGATGGGAGTTTGATGGTGACTGTGTTTATTTTGACCATCACTTACATGTAAGGGCTGTGTTCACAGATATCCAAGTGAAGGAGCTGAACAAGCGTAACTCAGGTCATGCCTTTGAGGTCATCCTGAGCCCCATGAGTCCGGAGGCCAAGGAGTTTCCTCTGTCCCCTCTGAAGAAGAAGGAGACGTCGCTGGATGAAATCAAGAGGAGGCTGGAGGCGGCGGAGGAGAGACGCAAGGTACAAGTCACGTGAAACAAGGATTCGTGTGGTCACCTGGTGTGAGGTGGACTGGTGTCTCATGTCCTCTTGTGTCCAGAGCCACGAGGCCGAAGTGCTGAAACACCTGGCAGAGAAACGAGAGCACGAGAAGGAAGTGATCCAGAGGGCCGCGGAGGAAAACTGCAACTTCAGCAAGATGGCCGAAGAGAAGCTCAACCAGAAGATGGAGGCGAACAAGGAGAACCGCAACGCACGCATCGCGGCGCTCAACGAGAAGTTCAAGGAAAAGGTATTTATAGATTCCACACGTTTGCATCATGCATCTTTGAAAGGCCTCTATGTAGAATTTAACAGAATTTTTTTTTCATTTCTAACAGCGGAAACTGAATATAAAATTATAAAACGTATGATTTTATATCCGTTGATTCATTCATTATTGTAGAATCAGCCCATCAGAAGCAGATCCTCTCTACACAGGCCCCCCATGTGTCACCGTCATGTTCCTACAGCAGCCCTGAATGGACAAACTAACCACCTTTTTAGAGTTTTCACAAGTCAGGGCTGATGGCTTGGAAGGGGAAGGGGAAGTCTAGATGTCACTAAAGTATAAAGGGGCCCTGCGCCCCGAACCGTTTTCCAAGTGTTTTTAATGTTCACTGTACGACCTGTGTTGAAACGCTTGTCATCCGTGTTGCAACAAAAAGAATAACGATCAATTTCTCTTTCACGCTCCAACAGGACAAGAAGCTGGAGGAAGTGAGGAAGAACAAGGAGGCCAAGAAAGACACGGCAAATTAATTTCTGCATCAGCTGGAAAAGCTTTTTTTTTTTTACATCTCCAAAGATTTGAGTCTATTTTTGTAAAGCGATGCTGTCACACTTGTTCTCTGTTGTTTGATACTGATGCTCTTACACTGTTAGGATACTGGCAGACCTCTCCTCTTCTAGATGGCAGCTGACTTCATGTTATTTAGTGGGATAACTTTCATGTTTCCATGGGCTGACGTCTTCACTGCAGTAAGTCCAACCCCTCTAAAATATCCCGGTGAAATCTGTCCTCTTTCAAACTGTTTTCAACTTTGAATATAATGTGTTTGCCAATAAAGTTTGTTTCCATGAATTGCGTCTCTGCTCTTGGACAATTGAGCATTTTTTTTATCACTGTTTAATTTGAAAGGACATGTATTGTAGTCCCCCCCCCCACAAAAATCTATTGTCTATGTGAATAATCACCTGACACATGCCAGAATTAAAACAACCGACAGAAATATTATATAAGATTCGTAGTGCATTCATTAAATCAGTTAATTTACAGAGATTAAACGGAAAACACATAAAAGAGTGAAATTGAAAACAAAGTAAAAAGTCATAGCTTTGTAAATTAACAGACAAATAGACAAGAAAAATAAACCTTAAAACAACACAAACACTGACTTAAATCAGAGCAATATTATATTCATTTAACTACTGCTACTTTTCCCAATAGGTAATCAAGTAAAATATAATCAACAATACTTTCAGTGAGTTGTAATGATCCACTGAGTTTCAGAGCGATCAGCCCAAAGAAGTAAAATTGTAAGGTGTCTGGTGCTTATTTCATCGCTGACACCTAGTGGCAGTGAGGTGACATGAAAGCTGTGAGGTGGTTCACTGAGTACAGTCGGACAGAGTTTACAACTGATGTTTACTTCCGCTGTTGTGAGAACAGATGTCTTGTAACTGAAAACACAAACTGCTCCCCTGACACACACTGACGTCCAATCAGGATGAAAAGAACCCTCAAATATATAGCAAATAGGATGCAAAAGCAAAATAGTGGAATCCAACTTAAAACTAAACAAACACTATAGAAAGAAAGAAATGAATCAACTATTTGCACTGATACATAAAGTATGAACTATTCTCCAAAATAAAGATGCAACATTGAACACAAGGGGGGCACAGTTCTGTCTGTAAATTGTGATACATTTGAGGAATGGTCATAGTTAACCTTTGGGTCTACAAACCCAAGATTAGTGTGAAGATTCTAAAATAATACGCTTCTATAAGAGTGTTCAACCATGACACCCTGCATGACAGAGAATCATGTCAAGCTCTGCTGACATCTAGTGGCGGAGAGGTGATGTGTTCTTATTGGGAATCATTTCTTATCCAACAATAACTGAATCGCACCACAAACTAAGACAATCACTAATGTTTGTAAGCTCTCTGGACGGTGCACCCTTCTATATCAATATGATCATCATTATTATTAATAACTCATAACACATTGTTGCCAAAAAAACTGACTCAGCAGTTTCACTGTTTCACTTCCTCTGAGTATACCTCATGCAAATGTGTGGTTTTGAGGCCAGGCTTTCAGCACTGTGTTTTCCTCACTGTATCATGAACATGTGTGTGCATGTTTGTGCATGTGTGTGTGTGTGTATGTATGTATGTATGTATGCGTGTTACACAACATGACCTCACAATGGGTATCTGTGCATTGTTATGTCACATACCGCCCCTACTACTATACATCTACTAGAGCAACTCACCTCTACAACACACACACACACACACACACACACACACACACACCTGTGGAGTGAGCTGCTCTCAGTTTCAGCTGACCTGCGTGTCTGTGAAGTGTAGGGACACAATCAGCCATGTTCAGCAGAAGAAGAGCAAATAAACAAAGCTGTAACATTACACCTGCTGTGATATCATCATGTACAGCGCCCAGTGTCACAGGCTGTCACAGTCACTGTATCCACACACACACACACACACACTGGCGTCGTAACATGGCAGCATGAACACAACGTGGTCGTAGCATGTACAAACAAACCTGTTGCTGGTGTGCAACTCACCGTTACTATGAAAGCGCTTTTATGTAAGCAAACTTCTGGGAACCTCCCGAGCTTGTTTACACTCGCTCACGTCTTGCTCAGACTTGCAGTCCGAGTTTTTCCTGTCGCCCCTTGTGGAAATGTCACTCTGAGCCAAGTGCTCCCTGACTTTCATTATGACATGTGACATTTGGACCCATTCAGCCAAATGTCTTTATTACTTTGATCGGAAGTCATGATCTTTACATTGTCGTGTTTTTTAAAGTTTGTAACACAATGTTTCTGTGTAGGTGAATTTAACATTTGATCCAATAAACAGCCCATGGTGTCATAAAGTTTCCTTTTTTAAATTTTTTTTACAGAGGAATTAGAATCATTTGAAAAATACTGAAAACAGTTCTTATGAGGCACCATCACAATAGTTGCACACAGAAAGATTCAATACGCAAAGTCAAATAAAGTCGAGCTCATGGACTGAACTTTCCCCTCAGTTTGAATCAATAACAAACGTATGCTTATAAAAACTTAACTCTCATCGAATGAATACACCAGTGTGTCGTCATGTGTTATCACTTTGCTGTTGGCTTCTGCAGTGAGGTTGTGGTCACAGTGCAGCAATGTTTGATGAATTGTGACATGTAGATAGTGCACACAGTGTCTTGTGTGCACGTCTGTAGATCTGTGCACATCAATACAGCCACAGTGCTGCACAATCTCATCTTTGTCATGTAACCACGGGAAACCGCTGCTCTCATCCGCCCACACAGCTCTCCGCTCGCAGCGCAGACTCCTGACGAGACGGGGGACAAAAACCAGGCCCGACCCCGCGACACTTTTCCCAGCCCGCTCCACATTTTTGTAGATTTTCCCATGAAAATCAACATTTTTGCTGACTTATCAAAATCTCGGTGGATCCTTCTGTGCGCTCTTGGCGCGAAGCATGAGCTTCTACAACTTTTCACGCATGTCTACTGTTAATGGTTTTATTTGGGGTTACAGCACATGCAGCTCATCCCCATTGTCACCAGGCCTGAAACATGTTACCGTGGACACGCCCTGGATCCATGTGGACTGGGTTATACTCCCTGAAAGGTTTGAACACATGAAGGAACAATGGCGATCTTGCAGAAAGACAATGGTGACTCTGTGACTGAGAGCTGGACATATGAGGAACAACATAGGCTGTACAACCAATGGGCCACAGTCGTCGAGCAGGGAAATTGGTTGGTTTGATAACCAAACTACATCCAGTGGAGTAGAGTTATCACTGAACTGAATTTACTGAATTTACTAGTCAAAATGTGTTCAAGTTGAAATCCATGCATTTGAATAGCATAATGGCACCATTTGAAGTGATGTAAAGACCATTCACCCATTCACAACTCCAACATACATATTCTATTCAATGTCAGGAGATGCCCATTATAGAGTTATAGCACTAAATAGATAACTTTTTTACTGCTTTTAAACTGCTGTAATGGCATATTATTTCATGCTGTGTTAGGTTACATTCTACTGTGTTAAGTTATCTTATCTTATCATTCATTATTCTATTGTATTCTATTGTATCCCATTCCATTTTATATGACATGAGATCCGCCATGTTGTTAAACTCACAGCATACCGGGCCCCCGGGGGCCTGGTGTGGTAGAAAATGCCACATAGGAGTGTCTCACATTCATCCGGCACTGGAACAATGTCTGTTACAAAAGGAGGATGGGTACGGGGCGGGCCTTACCAGCGTCCGGCGACTCTCATTGGTCCAAAGCGCAGCGTGGCGGAGACGTGAAGCGGCGGCTTCGCCTTCTCTGATTGGCCGGAGTCGCCCGCCCGTCTCTCGGGCCCGGTCTCTGCCCGCCCCGGCAGCTGCGCGCTGGGAGCCGACAGGAGAGCTGCCTCTTTCGTCACGGTCATCCTCCATCCGCTCGCCCCTCCGAACAATGTTATCTACATCCTGCACGGCTCCACACCGCTCACAGCCCGACACAGCACGCTCTCTGCACTGAGCCCCACAGCTACAGGTACGTGCGTTTAATATCCGGGTTCGGCGAATCGACGCTATGTCGCGGTTTATCCCCCCGTGCGGTGATGGGAGGGAAATCGCGTGGAGATACGTGCGGGGGGAAAAAAAGCCAGATTTCACCCCAACGAGCGGCGATATTTCCGGAATTTGCCACGCGACGAACGCGTGTAGTGGGCGTATGAATGAATGTATTTTGTAACGCCGCCGGTGAAATGCTCAATCTGCCGTGTCTGACGATCAGGTGCATGTTGGCTGGAGGGGGGGCGGGGTGGTTCTCTGCAACAGGCCTGTCCACAGGCCCGGCGTTTCTAAACCTGCACGTATCCCTCCGCTCCCACCGTCGAGCCCTATTTCTTCTTTCTTCCCGTCGCCCTCCATAAATATTTCAAAGCGCTGAAACCCTCGTTTGAGGCGGGCAGGGTGTGGACACGGATGGGGGTTATGTTACGTAATGTCTTCCCATTCATCGGTTCCACGCGCTGGGCCCTGCACGCGCCCCTGATCCCACTCAGCCGAGTGGATCCACAGAGATGTAGAGCTCATCAATGAAATGATCATTTAATCCCAGGTCTAATTCCCGCGAGTGCTCATATGAGTGGCAATCCCACACGCAGAGGTCACACTTTGGCTTTTAACTGTGTTTTCATTCTTGTGCATTCTTCTCACTGGAACCTGGAATCACACTTTTCCTCGTCATGTGCGAGAGGCTCCTTTTAAAGGTGCAGTGTGTGCGATTGAGTGACATTTAGAGGTGAAGTTGCATGTTGTATCCATCACCATGCAGGAGAACCTATGGTAGACTATAGTTGTCATTCAAAATCAAAAGACGTTGAGTACGCCTGCTCTGGGCTACTGTGTAAAAAAACACAAAAAAAACATGGCGGCCCCCGTAGAGAGGACCCCCTCCTTTGATAAGTATACATTAATGAGCTCATTAAAAGGTGATGGGAACAATGGTAAAATACATTTAGGTGATTATGACAAATATTAGTTTGTTACTGTTTTATTGACTGAGGGTGGAGTCCAAACCAGTGGAGCAAGATTCAAGGAGAGAAAACAGAAAATGATCTCCTGTCGTTGGATGAGTGTCGGGAGGAGAGGGTCGTATTATCCACTGCTCATCACTGCCAGTGTGGATCAAATGTTACCATTCAAGATGGATCAAATGTGGGCTGGACCGGTACAATCACAGCATAATAACATTGCCATAAGTAAGAGCAACTGCTGGACAGTGTTGTGTGCAACCCCTTGTGGACAACTCTGAAATAGCAGTTAGTTTTATTGAAAAATGTGCCTTTAATGTCAGTTATGGCCCACAGCCCCTATGTTTGACACTCCAGACCCGAGACAGACTTTGGCGCCCTCTGCTGGAGCTGTTGCCCCCATGACCGATACTCAACAATGGATGAGCGGTAATGATAATGTAACTTCACCCCTCGGTGTCAACACATCCTCCCCACGACACCACCAAAGGGCCAGTGTGTAGGATTAGGATTACAAAAATCCCTCAACATAAGTGGATTGTTAATCATGTTGATGTTTTCACGCGCCCTTAATATTTACATCACGAGCGAGACCACCGTGTGATTGGACCATGTGACTACAGTATACAAGACTGGACAAACTAAAAGTACTTACAGTTTGAATGACAACTGAATGCTCTCATAGATTCCCCTCCGTGCCTGGAAGGACTGGGTGGAGTGAGGGGTGTTCAGCTGCAGCATTTGATCTTTTCCAGCATTCATGTGAAAACAAATCGTTTTTCAAACGACTTGCATATTAAAACAGGAAACGTACACATACGCTACAAATGAATTGATGCTAAACTAGTTGCCAACTGTTTTAGTCATTGACTTAATCACTAGACACTACACGCTGTACCTTCAAAATGCCAAGTTTGAATTCAAATTTCAATACATAAGTTTTTTACAAGGAGCCAAAATTAACTGGACACTCTGCTGTCCTGTATTACCTTGTGTGTCTGCACATGGACAAAGGCGGAGCTCACACTCTGCCGGTTTATTAAAAGCTCACTCAAAGCATCTGTCAGCCAGGCACCAGTTCATAACGTGCAGCCAAAGCCACCACAGAGCATGTCAGTGTGAAGAGGTTTCATCTCCCTCCAGTGTCTCTCCTGTGTCACCTGATCTCAGTCTGACTGAGGAGTGTTCCTCTTTCTCAAGTCTGTTGATGTCCGCTTTCATATTTTTCCACCATAGATTGAATGTTATGATATTGTTTGAACATTTGTTCGTCGACTTTTAAGTTGTAGCAATTTGGCCACGAGTTGAAAAGACTTCCGACATCACACTCTTGTTTAGGATATAAGGATATAACCCACGACCCTATGAGGCTAGAGACTTGGTACTTGGATGTAGCTGATTTTATTTCAAACTGAAGCTTGTGGGTTAATCAATGTATTGATATGTATTTAGTAATTAACTTTAGTTATTTTTCTGTCATCTTAATTTTTAGATACTATAATAAATGTTTTATTCCTGAGTCATAAATTTGTTCCTATGGTCAAATCATGCATAAACATACATTAATATAACAGAAACACTTGCTACACACATTCTGTTTTAAAGCATATTTTCTATCTCAGTTTATGAAACACACTGTAACAATGGTTCTTTGACTAGTTCCACATTTATCAGGGAGTCATTTCCCACTTAGGATGATTATACTGATGATTATATGCTTGTAAATACAACTGAAAGAACAAAGTGTTGCTTCATTCCACTACAGTGAGCCCTTTATATCCATATTATGGGAGCAGGTCCAAGTTTTTACAGCAGCCTGACAAAATAAGCACATTTGAGTGTGAATGATAACTTAAAGCGACCATAGGTTTGGAAGTCAAGGGTGAGGTGAGGAGTACTCAGCTGCCACCTGCAACTTCATCATTAGCTGTCTCAAAATCCTATACAACTTCAAGGTAAAACTATATGAACATATTGCGAAAGTATATATTTTCAATTTGTTTGTCATTTGACAAGATGTTTTATTCACTATATTCTTGTAATCAATGAATTGTTCTCAATGTGTAAACATTCCTTTCATACCGTCATTGGACTCCTAGTGGCTCTTGGTTTGTTCTGTTGATCAACTCATCAAATCAACAGGAACCAAACAAACTCAGAAACCTGCAAATCATTGATTTGATTTGATTTGATCAATGAAAACTACAAAACGCTCCATCTTTGTTTTGTAACCACTGGTCATGCTGCAGGTGCCGTCTGTGCACAGATCTACACACACAAACCTGCAGACACTCATAGCATCTGACAGCATCTGCAGGCCAGACACACACACACACACACACACACACACACACACACACACACACACCGTCCGACTGACTCGTTCCCCCGTTCTCTCCGCCCTCCCCTCTCCCCTCTCGTCTGCAGTTTGCCATGGCGACGGTGGTGATGGAGCAGATCGGTCGCCTGTTCATCAACGCGCAGCAGCTGCGCCAGATCCCTCAGCTGCTCGAGTCGGCCTTCCCCACGCTGCCTTGCACCGTGAAGGTGTCCGACGTTCCCTGGGTGTTCCGCGAGCGCCACATCCTCACCGGCTACCGGCAGCCGGACCAAAGCTGGCGCTACTACTTCCTCACCCTCTTCCAAAGGCACAACGAGACCCTAAACGTGTGGACACACCTGCTGGCCGCCCTCATCATCTTGGTGAAGTGGCAGGAGATCTCGGAGACGGTGGATTTCTTGCGGGACCCCCACGCCCAGCCTCTCTTCATCGTCCTCCTGGCGGCCTTCACCTACCTCTCCTTCAGTGCCCTCGCCCACCTCCTCTCCGCCAAGTCCGAGCTCTCCTTCTACACCTTCTACTTCCTCGACTACGTGGGGGTGGCCGTCTACCAGTACGGCAGCGCCCTGGCACACTACTACTACGCCATAGAGGAGGAGTGGCACACCAGGGTGCAGGGGCTCTTCCTGCCCGCCGCCGCCTTCCTGGCCTGGCTCACCTGCTTCGGCTGCTGCTACGGCAAGTACGCCAGTCGCGACATCCCCAAGTTTGTGCTCAAGCTCTTCCAAGTGGTTCCGTCGGCCTTGGCTTACTGCTTAGACATCAGCCCCGTGGTCCACCGCATCTACAGCTGCTACCAGGACGGCTGCTCCGACCCCATCGTGACGTACCACTTCTACCACGTGGTCTTTTTCCTCATCAGCGCCTACTTCTTCTGCTGCCCGCACCCGGAGAGCTTCTTCAGCGGGAGGTGCGACTTCATCGGACAGGGCCACCAGATCTTTCACATTTTCGTGGTGGTGTGCACCCTGACACAGGTGGAAGCGCTGCGGACTGACTTCACAGAGCGCCGCCCCCTCTACGAGCGTCTCCACGGCGACCTGGCACATGACGCCGTCGCACTCTTCATCTTCACTGCCTGCTGCAGTGCGCTCACCGCGTTTATCGTACGTAACCGCGTACGCGCCCTTCTCCACGAGAAGGAGGAGTAGAAGCGCAAGAAAACAAAAGTTATTTATTTCACTTTCGTCGTAAAAAAAAAAAACACAACTCCGAAATTCAAAAGATTTCAAATGTTTTTGTTTTTCAAAGTATGTGACAGTGACTGTGATTTGCCAAACTCCAGTGAGCTATATATAATTGTGTTCTTTTAAATTTCACTGAGGAAAAGGGAAGTTACATGTGTCTGTAGCGATGCAGGTATTAGTTCAACACTGAAATGAGCCCTTTCAGCCCTACTCTGTTGTTTTATTTGTCGGTACCGTTTTTATTTTGTGGCGGTCAAAAGGACTGTTTGACTTTATTGTACAAAAATCCACTTGTGTCAAGGTGAGCTGAAGAATAGAGGCAGGTTTTGTAAAGAGGCCTTTTACTGAATCATATTTCAAAAAAACTCTCAATGTCTTAATCTATTTGTAGCATTTCAAATCATGCAAGCATTTGTTTTTACAGTTTGCAGTCCCATAATACTTTGTACATAATACTAATCTAATTTGGATAAAGAAGCTACCTTTTCTCCAATCTGAATCTGCCTCTCTTACGGCTTCCGAGCAGAATTCGTTTTTTTATTCGTAATTTATTCAAGCGCCACAACGCTGTGGCGTGCAAATGTTTGAACGTACCTAAGGAAAGGCGGGAAACCAATTTGAAAACCAAATATTGTACCTCTCATTTCAAAAGACAAGCAGAAGCTTTGGCCCTGCGAGCGAATCGTGTTGAAAGTGAGGCTGGCACTCAGTATTGGACAGACGAGAGATGGACAGAGGATTACTGATGTCACTTTGTTGTCGTGGTCATGTTAATCGTTTTTAGTCAAAGGGCTGGAACACCAGCTTTTGCCTTTTCTCACATCCCCGCGACATCAATGCTTCTGCGTGCGTTGTTTTCAGTGTCGTAACGAAAAGGCACGTCTGACTGGTGTTCTGCTTCGGGCATTTTCTTTTTGGTTCTCTTTCGTACGATGAATATGTATGTGCCTCTACGCATGTCCTTATAGTAAATACTGTGGATATTAAGTGTGTGAATGTCTATAAGAGCTTAGCCTTGCACCTCTTTCTTACCCTGTAAATAAGCCGTTTTTCTGGAGAAAGCTGTCTGCATTCCATTTTCTCACAATCAGTAGCGCTCAGACGCATATTTTTCGTTTTTCTGGCGGGTTACGGCGCACCCTCATTGTGCGGCGCTCTTTCAGAGTGGGCTTTATGTGTGGTGCCATCCTGCCTATCAAGGCTTAAAGGCGATGAATACACCATCTCATTCCGCCGCACCGAAGAGACCTTTTCCCCTCCTCTTTTTTCCCCTCTGTTGACTTTTGTCATGGATATCTCACTCGCTGAAAAACGTTGCTTGGATTCCTATCTCACCTCAAATGTCAGAAATTTATTTATACAGATTTATGTATTCATCGCAGCGCTCTCTGTTCATGACGATGTTAAATGTGCCAATGACTCTGTTCTTGCTTCAGTGATGGTACAACTGGAAGATGACGCCGGAGACGTCAGAAGCGGCGGGTTGATATTTTTCAAACAATTCTCCTGGTCTGACTGCAAACATGGGATTTCACCTCCACTCCCCCGAATATGAACCTTCTTCTCACTACTGACTGCACTGTTCTCATCATGCACTGCCTGAATCAACACTGTATATACTGTAGCTGACAACACTGGCTATGTTTACATGCACGGGGGGTGTCTGATGTGAGGATGGTTGTTCTGCTGTCTGAGTGTGTGTGCGTGCGTGCGTGCGTGCGTGCGTGCGTGCGTGCGTGCGTGTTAATTCCGAATAACCTGGGTGAATACCTCTGCAAGAGATCTCAGCCTTTTCAGTGCAGACTCTTAAACTCGTCAGGAAAAAACAATGAAGCTGTAAAACTTGTTTTGCACACGTGAGCTAACGCTTCATCGGAGCTGATGATGTCCAATTGGCAAATAAAAGCCTCAAAGTCCCTCACCAGCACTCACATAAGGTTTCTGTCCTGATCATCAAAGGGACCAAACAGATAAAAGATGTGATTTTTTTTTTTTTTTTTTTAAATGTCTCCCCGCCCCCCTCCCCTCCCACCCATGTGTTGCAGATAATTCTCTATTGTTCAGTCAGGGCGGCAGCAGCTGGAGGGAGGCTGCACTACTTTTTACTAAAAGTAACTTGAATACTGTGTCAGAAATGATCTTGAGCTGCATGCTGACGAACTCCACTGGAATATATCCAGCACTGTACGTGTGATTGTGTCATATTTGGGGACAGGTTTTGTATTAATGACCAGAGAACTGATTAACTAGAGTTCTCTTCTCAACTGGAAAAGAGGATTTCTGGTCCATGGCGACTTTCACGTCATCAGACACTTTGTTTAAATCCGTTTCACTGTTACAAGTGTCTTGCAACAGAGTTTCACGTGAATGCAACCGTCATGTGAAACAACACTGAGACCCTATTGATACGATCATCAGAACACTGAATTTGTGAAACCTGTCAGTGTTGAAGCTGGAGATGAACAGAAATACAAACTCTCATGGTGAATTTAAAGGTGAGACTTCAGAGACGAGCTAGCTAGCTAACCTGTACTGTTTTGGTGGGTAACGTCAGAGGTGCTGCTGGTGCAGACCGACAATGCACAGCACAGGTATCCGCACGAAGCCAAGTGGTTTCTAATCTGACTTTTCTAACCCGGATATGTTTCCAATCAGGCAACACATGTTGAAGTGACACATCTGATTTGAAAATCAGCCCTGACAGAATTCAGATCTGAGTTGCATCAATGGAAGAGAGTAAACATGATGCCTGCTGAAGTGAACCCTTCGGCTGTCCCCAAATGTGACCCGTGACTGTTTGTGTGATAGTGTATAAACATAGCCTCTGATGCCACCCACGTTTCCTTTTTATTCCGCCATGAAAGCAGAGTGAGAGCGACTACAATGTCTATCTGCCTCTATGACTATGTGTGGCTGACTGTACTAATATTCTGTGGTATTAAAAAGAAAATAAAGTGTTATAGTGAGTCGAAAGTCTCCTCGTTCTTCACAGGTGAGGCAACGTTCAGGCGCAAAGCAAGACACTAGAAATGGATTAGTGGAGGTTTCCACCGAACTGAAAGAACTGAGAGGCTGCACTTCACTTTGAAAATGATCTGAATGAAGAGGTGAGGTTTTGAGGTTTTACCCCTCTTTGAAATTTCTAGGTCAGTTCAAGTGCAGCAATTTGAAAAAGCTACTTTTACTGGGATTCATACACCTCAAATTCATCACATTGGGTACAGATCATCAATGACAGAAGCACTTTAATTTTAGAGAAGGAAATGCAAACAATGTCCACTGGCAAATGTTTTCTAAGGAAATAAATGCTTTGAATGTATTGGTTTCATTCAGTTATCGGACATGTGCCACTTTGGCTCCACTAGCAACTGTGTTGTCACTCTGCAGTCCACTCAGTGGATTGGTGAGACATCAAAAAGGCAATCAATGTGAAAGTCTTGGTGACAGAAGTACTTTGACTTTACTGTAAATGCACAGCTCAGATATAATGTATTTGCCCTTTCCTTAAACGTAAAGTCAAGGCAAACCTTATAACTGTAAATATTAAAACAAAAAATGTATATCACCTAAGTGTAAAACTGGTTATTGAAAATCTACAGGATGCAGTTGGTGCTATTCTCTGAGAGTGTGAAGCAGTAAATGTTGGTCATGGCCAATAAAAACAGGTCAACTCTCAAATGAAAGTGTGTCACTGACAGTTACACAATATGATTGGTCTGTGCACCACTAGAGGGCAGTGTTGTTATTTGCTAAGACCACGATCCGAGGGTGCAACAGGAAGAATGAAGTCAGACTGAGAAGATCCTCATGTTGACTTTAGGTTTATCTGAGGATAAAACACATATAACGAGAACCTTAAATAATGAAGGAGCATTTAATAAAACCGAGACTCTATATAAGTCGTCCTCCTCCAGTTGATTGTGAAACGTAGATAAACAATATCCTGTAATTCAACTGGATTAAAATAAATTGTCTCACAGTGGCAAATCAGTTTAACGGCAGCATTTTCATTAATGTGCTTAAATGAGTGGCTGAATGAGAAAGTGTTCATATTTTAATAAGGCTGCACATTTTTCAACTGTTTATTAAAAATGTGATTAAGCAAATCAGTTTGACATTGCTGCCCGATTTACTGCTGAGAGACGTCAGGCATCGTTGTGTTGGTTTCATCAGCAAATACATGAAATCGCTGCGCCTCCCGCTGGTCCAGGCAGAGAATACAGATAATTAGACAATTAGTTTGTATTGCTATAATGATTTTAAAGGCACAGTGCGTAAGGTTTGGGTTACAGAGACCTATTGGCCGAAATAATTCTATCATAACAACGTTTTCATATCAAATCAGAACGTACAAATGATTGTTTCCATTACCCTTAAGTGAACCCTTAAGAGGAGCTGCTCCCTTAGAAACCGTGGCTGCCATTTTGGACCACCATGTTTTGACTGAAGCCCAGAACGGACAAACCTTTGAGTTTGAATAAGCGAACCTGTCCATAGGTTCTCCTTGGAAAGTGAAGAAAGATGTATTCAACGCGCACCTTTTCACGATCAGGTAATCCCGCACACTGTCCCTTTAAAATGTGCCCATTCCTGCAGTTCCCCTGGATGGACGGACAAACCCCGTCAGCTCTCACGGGATCAATCCGACAGAAGTGTAATGGAGTGGATCTTTCCTTTAGGGCCCGCGGATGATCTGCACGTCTGTGTGAACCTGTGAGGAATGGAGGCGCTTCACCATGAACTGGCAGGTCAATCCAGAGACTTTATTCTTTAACGTGTTGATATTGCTGCTGTTATTACATCTGTGTTTTCATTAGGAGCCATCTGCAGCCCGCCTTTCCCCCACAGCGCTCCGCTGCACAGTATGCGCCGTCTCCTTTGCTGAATGAAAAAGGCTCTGTGTTAATGAACAAAAGTCAATTATAGCTATGATTCCGCTCCATAGTCTAAGAATAATATAACATGATGAGATTGATGTGTCTTTCATGCAGATGCTCATTAGGGAGCGGTGTCTTGCTCGCGCTGCAGCAGCCTCGCCGTTTCACATATATGATTTATGTGAATGCATGTGTGTGTGTGTGTGTGTGTGTGTGTGTGTGTGTGTGTGTGTGTGTGTGTGTGTGTGTGTGTGTGTGTGTGTGTGTGTGTGTAGACAGGGTGGTTCCAGTGTTAACGCTATCTACATTGCTTCCTGCCTCAGACTTCATGTGTGGGTTGAGGCGGCGTCGTGCCTTTTGTTGATATTTGAAAAGAGAGTTGCTGACGAGGATTAAAATGACTGAGTAGATCCATGAAAGGCAGCGGTGTCAAACATACGGCTCGTGGGCCCGAGTCGGCCCGCAAGACGGTCCAGTCCGGCCCGAGGGATGGATTTGGATGAACATTTCCATCTGTTAATCAGTGTTTAAAGGTGCAGTATGTACGATTTCGGTCATTGTCGCCACTTCTAAAAAATATCACAAAACAATTACATACCGACATTTCTCATAAATTCATAATCACCTAAATCACCTAAATGATTCATTCTCCTTCGCCCTCAAATGAGCCCATTACGGTATATTGACACGAGGAGCGGGTCCTCTCTACGGAGGCCGCCATGTTTTTACAGTAGTCCAGGGTGGAGGCGCTAAAGGGGTGAGGGTGAGGTGATGGACACAACATGCAACTTCACCACTACATGTCACCAAATCTTACACACAGCACCTTTAAATTTGGTCTTTGTTTATAGGTCATTATGCTTCGATTTCACCGGTCCCGCCCACTTGAGATCACATTTGGCTGCATTGTGAACTCAAATAAGTTCTACACCCCCGACGTAAGGTGACTTGTCTAGTCAAGCTAATCCTCTCCTCTCTTTCAGACACGGACACACACACACACACACACACACACACACACTCTCACACATGAAACATTCATATCTTGAGTGAGTGGAAATTCATATGCTCCGCTAATTAGAACATCTCAAAAGTACATTTTCAGGCGCTGGAGAAGAATCATGGAGATTTAAGGCAGAAATGAGCGCTTGATGAATCGACCCTGGACGGTGATTCATTCGCAGCATTACACACTCGGATGGTCTTAAATCAAATGCCAGAGATGGTGATAATTGCCTTACAGCCCGCTTCCTGTCCTCTAAGTATCAATTGCTTTCCAAGACTCCATCAATTTTCACACGACCGTCGCTGGAGCGGCTCGTCGTCCATCTCCGCCACACTCTGCTCTCCCTCCCTCGCTTCCATCGCGTCTGCGAGACATGTCGCAAAGTTCCCTCGCTCTCTCTCTCCAGCCGACTCCTTTTGGAGATGCGTTGTTTGCTTCGTATCGAGGTTGCCGTGGTTATACGGGGCGGCCTTGGTCTCCTGCTGTGCTTTGTAATTAAAGGAGTGACTTGGGAGCAGCTTTATTCAGTTATTAAATTGCTCTCTCTCTTTTTGCAGGTGACAGGCAGCCAATTTTTCCACTGTGTCTGTTTTTGTAGGTGTTCGTATTGTGGCATTTTTTCATATAGTCTCTCATTTTTCTTATTGCACAGAGAAAAGCTCTGTGTGTTATGAGCCATATAATCATATCAGGAACCAAACAAAGCAGCATAGGACAGTCAATTCCGATTGAATAGAAATGGAAAGTGCACCGCCTGCCTCTGGTCTCTATCATCTTCTCACTAACTATAATGGTACTCCTTCAAGTACATACACTGCATCACCGTCAAACATTGTTTTTTGTTTTTTGTTTTTTTACACACAAATCAAATGAGTGCGCAGGACACTGCAATATACTTTGGTATCTAAAACCTCGTCTGAAGTCTGAAGGGGGCTTTCAAAATCCGATTTTATTCCTGTGTGGATTTGAGAGAATAGCTAATATTGGGACTTCAAATTAGTTGCTCTCTTCTCGATAGGGAATAGTTTCTACTCTCAAATGTGAAGCAGTAGAAGAGTAGATCTTTGCTGAGCTTGGCATCAAAGCATCATGGGTAAACAGCCGGGCTCTGTCAGTGAAACACATAATGACACAATTATTGCCATTGTATATTTTGAATGGATAGACATTTTTGGGACGTCCAATTATTTGCTTTCTTCCCGGGACATGAGAGTTACTACTCTTATTTCTGTCTGATAAAGACAGGTTGTGTAATTGGCTTCTGAAATACATTTGTATCTGATTGGATGAAATGGTCTTCATGTTCCGAGAACCATCAAAGTCTTTTTTTTTTCTTTTTTTTTTTTTAAAGAAAAGAAAAGTCCTGCAGCTGTGTAACAAAGACCAATCTTTCAATTCAGGTCAAGCAGAACTTGCCTGTCACCTGAAAAGACCCACGCTGAGTCAGCTCTCGGCTCAAAGGCCAGATACTGTAGGCGGCTGCCTGGGCGGGGCTGAAGGGCGCCACGCCATTTTCTCACCTAGGGCACCAGAATGGCCGGCGCCGGCGGCTCTGCATCCGTCCGTTGTTAGCCAAGTTGCTGACACAGCAATAATATTTAGTGATGCAGCCATTACTTCCTCAGCTACTCCAACATGATAATGCAATCCACTCGAACACAGCACGTAGTGTGTTATCTCTCATAATGTGCCAGTTACCTGTCGTAAACAAACATACATATCTATCTTTATAAAAAATGTTCTTCTCTGGCACAATGCTGCCATCTGCTGTCGGTAAATGGAACCGCGCTTAAAATGTCAAAACTGCATATTATGTCAACATCTTAGTCCCATTCACTAAAACAGGTCCATGCGTTTTCCAGTGTGTATCTCGGTCATATATCTGCCAAAGCTGTCCACTGCAGATAAGACTGTAATGGACGGATAAAGAGTGTGTGTGTGTGTGTGTGTGTGTGTGTGTGTGTGTGTGTGTATAAAACGTGAGTAAAACTTGGACAAGTCCCACGCTGCTGAGCGATGTTAGTTACAAGGCCTGACGCGATCAATGGTCCCTTCGGAGCGAATCCCCCCCTAAGTTACACAGCGAGTTTGGCTTCGTAAGAGGAGAATAATGAAGCGCTGACTCACTGTGTCGTCTAATGGCGCGGGAGAATTAGCCTCCGTCTTAATCTCGGGAACACTGCCGCGTCCATGCGTCCGCTGATTTATACTGGAGCACTGGCTCTGCAGAACTGTGGGAATTTACAAACCTAATGGTCTCGCTCTCTTTCCAGCAGAGACACCTCTTTCCTCCTCCTCCTCCTCCTCCTCCTCCTCCACCACTCCACAGTTGCCTCTGCTCGACTCGCTCCACCAATCAGCTGCAGCGCTGATCGGGCCTATTCATCACGGGCGGCGTGAGGAGATACCGGAGGTTGGCGGAGGTGAGGAGGAGGCACGTCTGCCCTATCTGAAGGTCCTCTCTCTCTCTCTCTCTCTCTCTCTCTCTCTCTCTCCCCCCTCCCTCTCTCTCTTCACACGGCCCCAAACAGCTCAAGGATAATGAATTCCCTCCTCCTGCCCCTTCACCTCTGTGACCACAGCAGGGTCACTGGCTCCCAGCACATTATACCCCGATACCAAGAGAGAGGGAGACTTCAGGAGGAGCGGACATGGTTTTTTTTCCCTCTCCCCTGCCGCAGCGTAGAGGTTGGACGGACTCGTTTAAAGGGGGTGTTCTTGTTTGAATAACCCTTTGCTCTCTTTGAGTGGAGACTCAAAAGGCAATACGTCTCCGCTAGAGTCTCAGCACGTCTCTACAGCCAACAAAACACTTTCACTGTGACCCACACCTTTGGGGTTCGCTACCATCTGATAGTGGCAGGTGTGTGCAGCACTTTTTTATGCGTCCTGTTCACACTTTAAAAACCAACTAATCAATCAACCAGTTCCGTTTCTATTGCCCATACTCACGAATTGTAATTTGCCCCATCAGGTTTAACAACGTGTCGTGAAATACAATATTTGCGACACTGATGTGAGAGGACACTCACATACAGACATAATGGAGCGGTATATCATGTTTTTATGTCCAGTTATCATCATAGTCCACAATCAGCTGCCACCGAGGGGCAACTTCCGGTCATGATGGATGAAGCACCATAGGAAGTGAAAAAAACTTGCAGTTGATTGGGTGGCCACCGGGAGCTGACTCCAAAAGGGAGCAATGAAAATGATCCACTTCAAAGGTGATGTTTTTACCGTGACAGCTGTGCGGGGGATGATCGAAAAAAATAACTGCTCTAATTTTTATTCTGTCGACATTTGAAATTGGGCATATTCGAGGGCGTGGTCTCTTGACTGACACCCGTGCCGACCTGTTCCGTACTGCGCATGGGCCGACCCACAGCTCCGCATGTGTTCCGCGTCTTTGCCCGTTTTTGAATGAACCCGGGAGCCAGGAGGAGGAGTTAGGATTCGGCGAGATGGCGAGGGGGGACTCGCCCTCGATTCGCCACAAGACCACTCCGCTCAAACCAACGGGTCACGTGTAGTAAAAGTTACGAGAGGAACGTCAAAGTTCATCTTTAAATATCCACAGTCCACAATGAGGTCCACTCCGCATTCCTCACCCTTCAATCCACCGCAGTCTACAAACGTACAATCAGCAGCCGTCACAGTCTCAGTCTATGAGCCAGAATCAGAAGATCCACCCTCACTGACCAAAAAGTGCTGAGTAAAGCATAAATATCAATCTGCACCACATAATTTGCTGTCGCACAGAGTTCGATGCAGCTGGGATCAGGGCCGGATGTGTTTGATTTCACTTTGTTGAGCTCGGCATCGGCGGTGGAAACTGTGAGCTCGTACACAACATAATTAAATGAGCGTCTGTGACCTTTAAAGGTGAAGGTGGGTTGTGTTGCCCATAGAGCTGGAATGGATTTCTCTCCATCACAGTATTAATGCAAATTTAAGCCAAGTGCCGTCTGTACCTAGCAACCAATTTTCTCTGCAGACACGAGAGAGATGCTGATGCTTCTCAGTGAAAAGTGAAATGAAGCAACACACATAAACTCCTCTGTCCATATCGTTATCTCGAGAGACGACCTTCAGAATCGTTAGCGTTTTTAAATACTGCACCGTGAAACATATGAACCTGGGGAGTCAAACTCATTTGAGAGTTTAGGGGTCACATGAGCCCAAAGTTGATCTCCAGTGGGCCGGACCGGTACAATCACAGCATGATGACCTGTTAACAACAACTTCAAATGTTTCCCTTTGTTTTAGTACAAAAAGTACAAGTACAGTGGTGAATTGAATGAAAATATTACATTACACTAAATGAGATGTCTCGTCTTTGCAAAATCCTTCCACTGGCTGGATTGGAACCTCTGGTGGGCCGGTTCTGGCCCGCGGGCCGTAAATTAACCTGGAGGAGGTCACCACGTGGCACCACCATGTGTTTTTTATTTTTATTTTTTTAAAGAGTGGCTCAGAAAGGACCTGAGCTGAGTTTGAATATCATCAGAAAACCATAGGGTCTCCTACATGCTTGGAGGGGTGAGGTGGGGGGCATCATCGCTGCAATATACAACTTTACCACTAGTTATTGCAAAATCCTATGTGCTGTACCTTTAAATAAAAAAAGAGTCAGAGATGTCTTTCAAATCCGTCAAAGTAAAACTGATCTGTAAAACAGTAAGAGGACACTTTCATACTTTTTGATGTCACATTCAAATGTTCACTCCTCAGCCACAGTCTTTGTTCAGGGATGAAAAGTTGGTATTACTGGAAAATAGCTGTATTTTCTTTTACTTGTACATCCACTCACTATACCACAAAGGTTATACTGAACACACTGTGCCCAGTGAGCAGGGAGCGGGAGCTCAGGCTTCGCTGGAGTTCTATATGGCTCATGAATAAATTACTTTTTGACAGTTAAGTGCTTATCAAACGCCGTGGCCCTGATCCTCTCACCCACTGTCTCTTCCCTCTTCTTCTCATTGTGTGTCACTCTGTGGAGTCTTTATGCTCCAATTCTAAAAAACCCATCACCTGCTGAAGAGCCCCCCCCCCCCCCCCCCCCCCCCCCCCCCCCCCCCCCCCACCTGCTGAAGAGCCCCCCCTCCCCCCTCCCCCCTCCCCCCTCCCCGCCCTCCTCTTCCACTGTATGACTTTTCTCAAAAGACTCCAGATGGCTGGGGATCCATTTGTTGCAGCCTATCTGCACTCCTCCTTTGCTCATCTCTGTTCCTTGATAGGCAATATTCAATTACCCGAGCACCCGCAGCACCGCTTCAAACTCTCTGACGGGAGTGTTTGAACAAGCCGCTGAAGGAAATGAAAAACCATTTCAAGCCTGCCAACAATCACTGCTTTTAATATCTTGGTGATATCATATATATTGGAAATCAATGCGAGGGATTTGGTCGCCATGACGCTGTGTTAAAAATAACTTACCCTTATTCTCCCGAATGACGAAAGTCTCGAGCAACAAGGGGGACGAAGCCCCGCGCGGCGGTTATCTACTTTCAGTTTTAACTTGTAACTCTGAATGTAATTCTTGGATTATGCAATTGGCGGAGGCCGCCGCATTGTTGAGACTTTTTCAGGGATTACATCCAAACTGAGGATTAGCAGAGAAGATGTTAAATTGAATTTTTGGGGAGGTGCAGGGACGACAAAGGGGAAACGGCGCTTTAGGGTGCATCGGCTGAGTCGCCTTCAATAGGCTCCTTCAAAGAGCAGAGGGCCTGAGAGCGGCTTCACACCGGCAACCCCCTCTGATCCTTTGCTGCAGCATAACCCGGTTTATTCAGCAACACTTGAGCTCCCTGTGATGAAAAGTCTCTTATAGCAGCGTCAGAGATGGAGCGTGTATTGTGTGGAGTGCCAGCAATTAGAGGAGAACAGTCATGGGTGTAGTTGGAAGGAGGAAACGATTTCATTGTCATCAGCAGAACAAGTCCAACATATACATTTATCTATTTCCCTCTCAGGCATGGTGCAAACAGTGTAGTGGCACAACTCGTGACTTTACTCGTGACTTTTGAATGAGTCTTTCAAAAACAAAACCAAGGACACTGCCATGTCACGCCACCGTGTTTCTACAGTAGCCCCGAGAGGACAAATCAAATTAAGAGGGGCTTTGGAGGCCACTGCACATTCATCACGGGAGGGTAAAGGGAGGGGGGGGAGTAATCTGCAACCTCACCATGAGATGTCACTAAAGCTCAATTCATGCTTCGGCATCAAACGGCACACATTTACACCCGGACCCCAACCCATCAATGTTCCCCTCCGTACAAATGACAGCGACCACAGGAGCCGGGATTGGTCCATTTTTAGCGGCGTATCATGCAGCCGACTCCACTGGTTTTTCCTCCGATTGATTCGAGTGGAAACATGAATGAAATGGACTAAATCAAATCAAAAAAATCAAAAATCAAATCTGTGCTGATAAACACTTGCTACTGTTGTGGACTAAACAAAGATGACAGAGGAAACAGAAACAAGGACAAGCCAATGAGGAAGCAGTGAAAGTCTATCGCTCCATATGTTTTACAGTCTGTAAATAACTATAATGTTGCCAGTATATTCATTTACATATTTACATATGTATATATATAAGTATGTTAATTTGTTTTTTTACACACTTTAACACTCAAAGAGCAAAGTGAATGAACAGAGAGCCTGTGATGGAGCTGCACCACCTGTGGCTCGAGGAGTTCTGCAGCATGGTGGCTTCGTAATTCAAGTCACATAACGGTTCACGCACACACACACACACACACACACACACTAAACAGACCTGCCTTCTCTAACGGACCCACAATAATCTAAGGCTCAGAGTGCCTCGGCACATTTAGCACATCCTTTGTCTTATCGGCGGAGGGTTGAGCTGCGGGCTGGAACAAAAGGAGTGTGAAGAAGATACATATAAAACGAGTGGAGTGGAGCCACACGCCCATCACTCCCGAACAATACATCTAATGCGATGAGTGTATCTTGACAAAATCTAAATAGAAGTGTCTGAGGGAAAACAAGGACGAGGGTGGAGGCGGGCCATCGCCGTGTTTCGGCGCCGGCGCCGGCGCCCATCCGCAGCGGCTAATGGATGAGCGCTTGGCCCGGCGGCACCAGCGCGGCGACTATATCACGGAGAGGAGGGGCGGCGCCGATAAAAAAAAAAATAACTGAAAAAAACTCGGGGACTGTCACAGGCGGCCTGATTAAGGTTTTCCTCTCTGCCTCTCCATTGTGAGGGAGCAGCACTTTCAAACTTCAGAGTTTCAGGTGAAGAACTTTCGCTTTCAACTCGACTCACCTCGGCACCACTTCAGAGCAGAGTCGAACATTTCAGTGAGTCTTGTGTCATTCTTTTGATCTCAAACGTTGATAAATGACTGATGATGAATACGTGTTGACCTTATGAGGAATATGACTGAGGCATTGTTTTAAACAAATATCAACAGAGTGCTTGTCCAGCTCGCTTGTAGTACCACTTTTTAACCACTGGAGTGAGTCATGAGCCACCACAGCGCTCAGTCAGACTCTCGTTCCCTTGCTTCTCCCCACAGCTGCAATATTTATCTCTCATCATCAAACATGAATCTATTTCATAATTCCTTGAACTTGTTTCAAGGTAAAAGCCCTAAGCTGTCGACTAAATCCATTTCATTATCTGGACTCTGCATCAAAATAGACATTTGAAGGAAAACATGTTTTGCAGAAATGTTCCAGGGGCATAGAGAGCTCGTTAGTTTGTTTATAGGACAGAAGTCCTTGCACTACACTGCCACCTATTGTTGATCAATGGAAGTATGTCAAAAGTACTAAATCTCATCAGTCCCTTTTAAGTTTCAATTTCAAGAGCTCAGGTTGTTTTTGCAGAATTTTGGACCTTGAATTTGAACACATACAAGACACGTTAACGTACAATAACGTATATACGTACGGCGCGCCAGAAGGTCCAATTCGGACCGTGAGATGACTTCACAAAGTGTAAAAAATGACAGAGAATCACAGAGATTTAAAAAAAAATCTTTTCACCTTAAGCATAATCCTACAAAGACAAGAAGAGTTGTCGTTGTTTATAGGTTATGATATTATGATTTTACTGGTCCGGCCCACTTGAGATGGACCTGGGATCCCGCTGACACAAACCCAAACAGACACCAGAATATCTGAACCTGATGGAAAACTGCATCTTTAAGATACATTTTGTTTCCTCCTTCAAAATGGATGCACATTACACAGTTTACCACACGGTCAACTCACGGCGAGAGGGTTCCTGCTCCTGTTCCTGCTCCACTTCCGTCCTCCCTGTGTCTGCCTGGACGCGCCATCTCTCCTGCAACAAAGAGATGGGGGTTAAGTGGAGAGTTGAATTAGAGTGATACACGGGTGACATTTACAGAGTGTGCTCGTGTGAGGTTGGACAGACTCCACAAAGCAAAGCTATTAGACTGTCCTGTTGTGATAAATACTGAAATGTTGTTTACACTGTCCTTTCTGAGCCAATGGAAAAACATGGTGGTGCAACATGGCGGCCTCCACAGGGAGGGCAAGCTCCTAATGATAATATAAAGGGCTTAGTCAGTTTATAGGATTAAAGGTGCAGTGTGTAAGATTTGAACACTTAAGTACAATATGATTATTTTTCAGCTCTATCAGTTAGATTTGAATCTCACACACTGAGCCTTTAAATGTGGAATCAGACCTGGGTAAACTGTCTGGATCACTGTCTTTAACCTGGTAACACAGGATGTTTCAAAAGTATGTGACCTCCTCTTGTCACCAGTCGCATGCAGCAGCAGCAGCAGCAGCAGCAGCAGCAGCAGCAGCAGCAGGTACCTTCACTGCTGCAGCCTGTCTGTGCATCACAGCACAGTGACTCCCAACATTCAGTATGTGATGGTTTAAGTCCAGGGAGAATTTCTATGGATGACATCTCAATGTTGTAAAAACATTTTTTTAATATTTTTTTTTATCGTCCGTGTTGCCGTTCAGACTGCGTCCATCACACTGACGGCCACCGCTCGGCAACAACCTCAGACGGCAATACAGCGACGGCGCAGATGGGAATGCGGTGGGAGCGCATGTATACACGGCGAATACAAACATATTAAAAGCCAAGTGAATGAGAGCAGGAGCAGATGCGGAATTAATTTATTCACAGTTAATCCAACGCGCAGCAACATGCCACACACTTCTTCCCCCCTCGGCGGGAAGGTCTGCAGTAATAGAATTGGTATTCTTCGGCAGACACAACTCTCTGGGGTAAATATTTATGGAAGGGACTGGCATGAGGTGATAAGGAGTGGGGGTCCATTCATGATAACACAGGGGAATTTAAACGGAATATTTAATCAAGCACTAGTTTGTATCTCAGGGACAAGAAGAGGAAGAGGAAGAAGAAGAAGAAGAAGAAGAAGAAAAAAAAACACATCTCAAAGCTTTTAAAGGCGCATGCTAAAACATTCAGGCAAAGGTCAAGGAGGAATTCCACAAACTTTTCATTCAGCCCGGAGCTGTGTGCTATTTGGGGGCGGGGGGGGGGGGGGGCTGTTTACACAGGGCTGTAATAATCACAGACAAAAACATGGCGTATTTGTTGTCCCATAATGCAGTGCAGTGTGGGCTGCCAGCTGGAAATAAAAAGTTATCTGCATGTGCACAACATGCAGAGTAAAAACTTGCAGCTGCACATTGTGATAGGGTTATATCAAGCACATTCTGCTCTGCTCCTGAATGGCCACTTCTCTGTCGACTCACAACAACAACCTCTCTGTGTCTCCCTTTAAAGGTGCAGTGTGTAAGATTTTGGTCACCTCTAAAAAAAAAAAAATTAAACCATTACATACTGACATTACTGACTGAATTTATAATGTTTTAAATATTTTATTTTATTTCTATTTCCCTTAAATGAGCCCATTTTTTTTTATTTTAATTTTTTAATTTTTTAATTCAATGAGCCATTTAATGTATATTTACATGAGGAGTGGGTCCTCTCTACGGGGGCCGCCATGATTTTACAGTAGCCCCAGGGTGGACGTATGAAGCGTCATTTGAGTTTGAACGACAACTGAAGTCTAACCATAGGTTCTCATGCCGGGAAGGGTGAGGGTGAGGTGATGGAGGCTACGTGCAACTTGGCCACTAGATGTCACCAAATCTTACACCATGCACCTTTAACTCTGGATTATGAAATCCACATGACAACAAACTAGCTCAGGTTAAAACAACAACAACAACAACTACTACAAGCGATTAACACCCACACAGCAAACACTGTATGATACAAACTAATCTTTATTGGTTCATCACCATTTCAATGCTGTTTTCATTTTTACGCAGAGTAATGATTTTTCTTTCACCATTAAGAGTGACACTAAACACAGAGCCGGGGTGTGAAGGTGTGGAGGTGTGGAGGTGTGGAGGTGAGGCTGCTGGGATCAATACATCACTCAGTCTCACTCTCAGCCTTCAATATTCATGGATGAACAGGCCTGGAGGTAATCATTTCTCTTCTAACGCAACGCTTCACCTCCAATCTCATGTTCCTGACGGAATGGAATGCAGCAGCTCGCCGCTGCCATCTGAGCGTGAATGGGAACGATATACAAATAAAGAGAAACGCTTATGAATCGCAAACTCCTTCAAAGGCTTGAATAAGACTCTCCGGCGAATTCCTTTGTGTTGGTCAAAAAGAAAATGTCGAGGAAATGCGAAACTCCTTCAGTATATAAGTGAACTCTAGGAAAGGTTGATTTTGAGCCGATTGCCAAACTTTGTCATCAATAGATGTGATCATTCAAGGTTGATCAACAAAAGCAATATTTTTGATAAATGTACTGAATATCGTTATTACATCGTTGCCTACACAAGACCTTAAAACTAGATACCGAGTATCTCATTCATTGAACTGCATTCCAGTCTTAATGGTCCACGCAGGATATATGATTCATCTTGTGCTTTATATTGAAAAATGACACTTTTGTAACTTTTGTGCACAAATGCATTTTGATCTTAGTTTGACAGTCGATGTTTTCTAAATGCTGTTTGCTTGTGCGGTTCAAAAGAAATCAGAAACTGCAATTAACCACAACAAAAAGTCAATGATTTTGATCCGACTCCTACAATGAACATCGATGAGAGAGATGCAGGGAAGGAAACACAGAGGGTTCATTCTCAAAGGAAACTTTGCAGATTGTGACTTCAGAAGTTGCAACAGGCAATTTCCGTGGAAGTACACTGCAAAACATATACTACAAACAACTTGAATAATAAAAAAAATAACCTTATATTCAGGCACACACTGCTATGTTCTTCTACAAGTGACATTCATCAAATTACAATGTAATCAGATGTAGATGTATTATCCTATATAACTCCTGCACGCTGTTTATCTTGTATCAAGACATGAATGGATGTGTACTTCATACACAATCAGACAGAATACACTCTATGTCCATTCAACATGTATTCATTAAACTGAGGATCTTTTGTGAAAACACTATAGGTTACTTGTGTAAAGACTTCATTTTCACGATATGACTTCATTTCTTTCAGATGCCATTAATGTGTCATTAAAGCTCAAAAGAGGCTTAGTGCGTCAAATCTGGGCTGTTGTAAAAAGATCAGTGTAAAAGCTGGAGTCCGATGCCCAGTAGAGCTCAACACACTTGGCCAACATCAGATTCTTCCAACTTGTAAAATGGACATTAATGAAAGAGATGCAGGGAAGGAAACACACAGGGTTCATCTTCAAAGGAAACTTTGCAGATTTACGACTTCAGAAGTTGCGACAGGCAATTTCGGTGGAAGTACACTACAAAACATATCCTACAAACAACTTCAAGAATAAAAACGATGACCTTATATTCAGGCACACTCTGCTACCTTCTTCTACAACTGACATTTTTCAGTTTACAGACTGATCAGATGTCTTTTAAGCTTCTCTTTGTTCTCTGAGATCACTGTAAAAGCTGCAGTCTGATGCCCTGTAGAGCTCAACACATCCGATTCTCCACGAGGGAACGTTTGACTTGATTCGCACCAAACGACCGTTAGTGCGATTGTAAGAGGCAGCACTCGACGCCAGGTAATGGTCCTTATGCTACAGATAATGTGAATAATGGCCTTAAAACAGGGCAACTAAAATGAAGTCCAGGTGGTAAAAAGTTGAGGACAAGTCTGTGGAGTTCAAATGTACTGGAATGTACAAAAGAGAGATTCGAGTCTCGCCAAGCCAACGCTGAGTGTGTGGCGGCGAGAGTTTGAAACTCTTCTCAAAGAAGCTTCTTGGCAGTGAGGACCCCACTGTGACAGATGGCTGAGGGAGGTAAGGGAATACGAGGAGAGCACCAGATCAGACCTGACTCCACACTGAGGGATAATGAGAGAGAGAGAGAGAGAGAGAGAGAGAGAGAGAGAGAGAGAGAGAGAGAGAGAGAGAGAGCAGGGACTGCAGGATCAACTCTCCACACGCGAGTCACAGGAGTTGAGCGGCAGCTCGGGAAAACACAGGCGTCTTGGCCGCCGCGCCGCGAGCGCACGCTCTCAGCCCCGGCGTCACGCTGCATTCGGGCCCTCGCGTTGCGCCTGCGATCGGCACAAGCGTCCCGCCTCACGTCTTCCACCCGGGTCATTTTCATTTGCGTGCGATTGAGACGATCTTTGGGAGGGCGGCCGCTCCACGCCGCACGCACGAACGCAATCACAACATTAGGGGGCTTCATTAACCCCGCGCCGCCGCCGCCGCCGCCGCACCGTGGTCGGGGGTGTTTCGGGGTAAATGGCGTCGCTCTGGAGAAGCCTGCTCGTACAAATGAGTGGGTGAAAGGTCCGCGATGAGTGGGAGGGGGGGGGGTTTTAATTATTGGTGTGGAAGTGGAAATGTCAGGGAGAAAGAGAGGGGCCGTAAAAACATGTCACAGTGACAAGATGACTCACGCAAACACAGATGCAACATATTCCCTCAAGTGTGTCATTTCTTACTCATCCACGGGGCTGAGCTTTGTTACTTTGCTACTGCACATGCTGAAGTTTGGTGGCGCGCACACACACACACACACACACACACACACACACACACACACACAATCATACACTCTTACATAGACAGCTGTACTCTCACACACACACGACCATAACCTCTTACATTGATAACTATACTCTCACACACACACTCACATCATACACTCTTACATAGACAACTATACTCTCTCACTCACACACACACACACACACTCCTAGATGATCACCTATAGTCTCTCACACACACTATCATAACCTCTTACATAGCTAACTATAAACACACACACACACACGCACACACACACACTCCCCCCTGCAGCCTCCTTGGTCTCCTCTCTCCTTCCTGGCCTGGTGCTCTTGACCCAGGAGTCAGGCTTAATGAGTTTATTGGTTCATCTGTTTTTCAACACCCTGCACTTAACACCATCTGCTCCGCTGCAGTACGACCCACCCGCAAGTCCGAGCCCCCGTCGCTGTGCCTCTCCATCATCCTCTTATCCCCCCCCCCCACCCCCCACCCCCACCCCCTCACACTCCTCGCAATTTACCAACTCATCCATCAGACTCAGTTTGGATTAATCTTTATTTTTGGGATGGATTTACTTTTTCCTATCAATATCTGTCCTTCTCACGCTCATGCCCCCCCCCCCCCCCCCCCCCCCTTCCCCTCCTTCCCCCTCCCCCCCCCCCCCTCCCCCCCCCCCCCCCTCCTCCCCCTCCTCCTCTCCCGCCGACCATCTCTGCAGCTTCCCTGAGCTTTATCTCTCCGACAGGAGGAGCAGCAATCTGCATCATCTTCCTCCCTCTGCAAATTGTTTTTCCCACACCTCCGCCGACGTCTCGTAAACCATCAGTGTGATTTAGCGAGCGACGCATCGCTGGCTTTAGTGTCTCTGTGCTGAATCAAAGGGGGGAAACCAACAAGGAGGTTAACGATATGAAGATGTCTCATAGCGGAGTAAAATATGAGGCGTGGATGTAGATTTAAGAGGGGAGGAGAAATGGAGCGATAAAGTCCTGTTGGCTTTGCAACGAGTTCAAGAAGTGCGTCGTACCAAACAACTCTTCATCGGCAGCGTGATGTTGCCGCACAACTTGAGAGAGTTTGAAAGAGATTCGATTTGTATGGATTTCTCTCCTCATCGTCCGCTGCGTTGTGCATCTTACGTTTCAAATGGCCACCGAATGCGCATGAATGAGGGTTGCAGACGTCAGTCACACAGTCCACCTTTCAAAAAGTAACACACAGCGTTAGAGAGGGATCTTTGAGAAGAGTGGTTTTGGACACGGATGCTCATCGTTGTGTGTGAACACCACTGGCAGCTCCTGACATCAGAACGGTGGCAGCGTCAGCGTCGGGATCATTGCTCATCGACTCGAGTCACACAACCACTCGAAGCTCCTGACAGAACAAGCTGCTCGTGCTCCATACCTACGTCACATTTTCAAGATTCAAGATTCAAGAAGTTTGTTGTCGTCGGCAGAGTCGAACACAGTTCAAACCGGACAATGACAAACGCTCTCTGCTCGCTTCCCGCCACACACGCATGTAGAAAAGATCAAAAATAGTCAAGAGTGCAAAATGAGCTCAGAAATAAAGTGCCCCATTTACACACATGTGTTGTGTTGACCCCTGACCCTCGGGTCTCGAACCTGCAAACAAGGCAGCAGCTCACACACGTAGGAGGAGGAGGAGGATAAAACCCATGGCTCGGCTGCCTGTACATACTTCACACACACACACACACACACACACACACAGTGCTGCACCAACTATTGTCCTCTGTTACACTCACACCACCAACACTCCAACACCACCTGCATTGTACCGACTGCCCACTTCGACCCACATGGCTCTCGACCCGCCAGACCAGGCGGCAGATGGCCTGGGCAGCTGATGGAGCGAACCGTCGTGTTTACTCACTGCGCAGCTCCACCCACTCCTGAAACGTTACATTCATACACCTGAGCATTGGCATGGATCTGAAACGCAGACAAGAGGAATCGTCGTTCATCAGTAACCTTCCACGTCGGGGTCCTGATGAAGCCCACTCTTCTCTTCTGAAAGCGATGTGACTGGAGTCTGGTGAATGGGTGGAGGCCACGTGGCGACTGGACGGAGCCAATCAGCCGTCGCGTACACGCAGGCCAATTAGCGGCGTCGCGCTTTTCAAACTACAATGGGTCCGGCCGGGACGTTGGCGTTAGTGGCTCTGTAACCTCCGATCGAATCCACGGATTTGAATCAAACATGGACGCACCGTGTTGTCCAAGTCATGTGAGTTCATTGTACAATCTCAGTACAATGTCCCTCATAGTGTCTGTCATGTAAAACAAGAGTGTCGCCTCGGCACAGAGAGCCGTCATCGCTCACTGACTGACAAGTCTTTGTTTACAGACACGAGTCGGCAGCAACAGCAACATGTAAATCCACTCTTACTGTTGTTGAGACAGAGTAACGGTGACGGGCCCAGGGAGGGTTGGGATGGTTCATCCACAGAGGACTGGTTTACACAGTTAGGATGTAAATCTGCTATTTCCATTCTTTGAGCGCTGCTCGTCCGGACCCCGGGGTTTATATGAAATTACGATAGTACAATTTGTACGTGTACAGAGGTTAATTGTATATGGTAATATATGTTGCAATCATAAGCTGGAATTTCAAATGTAAGATGTAGTGCATTGTTCCAGTGTCCAGTTAGAATTGAAATTGGAACAATACAATTTAATCTGGAAAAAGTATAGATAGGCTGGAGCGATACAAAATAAATAAATAATACAATTAAAAAAATAATAAAAATAAATAA
>JAFBJT010107441.1:115989-127503 GCA_016785325.1 Chascanopsetta lugubris | reverse complement strand
CGCAGGGGGGGGGGGAGGAGGGGGGGGGGGGGGGGGGGGGGGGGGGGGGGGGGGGGGGGGGGTTTAATGAATTTTTCAGATGATGTTGATAAGGAGGATTTGCATTCGTGGGAGGTGACATTATGTTTGTTCTAGAAAATTGGCTGAGATGAAGGTTCATGGTGGTTGTGAGGCTGTAGCAGCTAATACTGTTATAAAGAAGAGAGAAACATCTCGTCATGCCGCCCGTGTTGTGATCCTGTAGTTGAATTAATTCCTCTCTGAACTAATCCTCCGCTCGTTCATTTCCATGCCAAAGAAAAACATAATACCGATGAAATGCAAACACGACGAGGTGGGTCCCACGGTGCAGCTCCACAGCAGAGCGCATAATATGCAGCCTGCTTTTATCATACAACAACAAGTGGGCTTACAATACGAATATAATTAATGTTATCTATTTCCCACGGTAAAATTATTTACGTGACAAAATATCTGATCAATTTTCAAATAACATTTTTCTATAGCTCTTTGGTTGCGAATATATTATTCAGGCCATATATTGTTGACCTTTAGCTTGACCCTTCACCGACTAGTTCCACCAGAGAAACACACTGTTTTGAAAAGTTTGGGGGATCTTTCTATTCCTCTCAATCTACTCCCAAATCGTGCATACTGTACCTTTAAATTGACTAAACGGTGGAGACTAAACCATATACAAAGACATTACAACATTATGATTTCAACCTTTACCATCATGAGGGCTTGATGTTTATATCCATGATGTAACTAATGTAAACAGATACATGCGTAACATCTGGACCCTCCATGTACAAACATCATGCAAATAGAGAACAATGCTATGCTGCTGCTGCTGCTGCTGCTGCTGCTGCTGCTGCGTGTAGTGGGACAAGCGGAGCAAAAGTGCATGAATATCAGATGCATGGAAATGAAACGGTGTCAGAGCTGTAAAAGCTACATTTCTGCCACACGGATCATTTACATAAAATATAACTATATTTACTTCATGTCCACTTCTTTTGTCGTCACACGAAACAAAACTGTCGTTGTGTCCGTGACCAGACACGTATAAATCAGCAAGAACATGTGGAGCTGCTCTGTGGCGCGTTCCCCTTCACACGGCAGCCTTTGTCATGTGCTCAAGTGATGAAGCCTTTTCACTCATTGTAAGTGACTGTGGTGTTAATGTAGGATTGACTAGTGGTGAAGTTGTGTATTGCAGCCCACTACCCATCACCCCACCCTACCTTTCCCTACATGTAGGAGAACCGGTGACTTTAATTGAAACATTGCCATTAATGTATTTTCTGTTCATTAGACACTTTGCCACGTCATCGCACGGGACAGAGTGGACCCTCTGACGGGCCGATTCTGGCCCACGGGCCTTATGTTTGACACCCCTGCTCTGTTATGAGGATCGCTCCTCGTGTAAATATAGAGGGATTAGTTCCAGAGAAATGTTGCACATAGAAGATTAGTCAAATTGAATTCCATTTCTGCGGATGTAAATCGCAATGATCTCACCTAAATCTCCCAGATTGTTCCTTTAAAGTAGAACACGACGTTTATTTGGAACAGTCTTCATGTATTGTACTTTGGTTAAAGTCCTGCACAGCAGCGCTGGCGCGTTTATAGCAGTGAACCGTATGTAAACCGCACATCCGCGGGGATTTGCATGTTTATTACCTCCTGCGAGTCCACGTCCCTCCACAGCTGCACAACATGCTACAAACACGTCAATCTCATGAGAGGGGCGAGAGCACAGGAGATCTGAGCCCATCCATCAGTCTGAGCAAGGCGGCTTATCAGTGGGCTATCATTGTCTGAGCCTGAGCCTTGGACACCTGCTCTGCAGAGTCACACACATGCAGGGAGGAGAGGAGAGGAGAGGAGAGGAGGAGGCCACCTGAATACAAATCAGTCTGCTGCTGCTGCTGCTGAGGCTGAGGAGGGGCAGGGCGAGAGAGAGGGGGAGGGGGGAGAGAGAGAGAGAGAGACTGACTGCAGGCTTTGGTTATAGGGAAACAGAAACAGTTAATTAGCAGCGATGTTCATATTGGTTATCCCCTCCTCCTTCCGCAAACCCCCTCCTCTGAAGGAAATGGTGGATGATGGAGTCGGGCACAGAGTGTCCTATTAAAAGCTAAACTCTCCCTCTCTTCCACAGTATTGATTTTGCATCACGCAGCCCGTTCACGCTCCATGAATATGTGTCGGCAGAACCGTGTAGCCGCTGATAGCGATCCGGCTCCTGCCTCACCCTCGGCGCACAAGGAGAAAAGAAAAAGGGACGGACATTGTGGATATTTTGGCGGATTTATGTCGGCCATGTTTGCTCACCCAGGTTGCGCAACGACCACAGCTGACTCATAAACATGGCAACCTCTAATTAATATTTTGTCGAGTACCCGAAGCAAGGTCATTATCGCAACACTTCAGTCCTAATCACAGCTGCTCGGCGTTGATGCTGCAGCAGCAGAGGGCAAGATATAAATATTCTCTTCTTCCCTGTGAAGGCGGTTTGATTTTCAAACCACAGCCTCTGGGAGGATCATCACAGTCTGTGGCAAATGGAGGAACCAGTTTACGACCTCCTGCGTCTGTGCGGCTGAGGCAGGACGGCGCAGACTGGAGATCCATTACTGGAGCCAGTCTGGAGGTGAGTTTTTGTTTCAGCCATCAGAGGCGGGTCAGAATGAAATATTAATGGCGGAAAGTTACTCTTGAAATAAATCAGCATATATTACTTAATAAATCAAAAGGATCAATAATTATACAGCAAGTATATTTGAATCGAGTAAAACACAGAGGGAGCGGAGCCTTTCATTGAAACGGGTCATTGTGTTTTTTATTTGACTTTTTGGAAAATCCTTCACTTTCTCCCCGAGGAGATGCTTTGATAGCATTGTGAGAGCTATATTTCACATTTCCAATCAATTAATTTCAAATGTCCTATTTTGTCTGTCACATTAACAGATCTCTGTTTGTTTCTCATATCAAATCTCTTTGTATCCTTGAATGTCAGTGGCCCCAGTACAGTGCCTCAGGGGAAAATCACTACAGCTTTTCAGTTATGTTCGAGAACATCTCTTTATTTACACGTGCGCTTCCCAAGTGCATGTAAAAGCTTTTCGGTTCTACGCGTCTAAGGTTTTGTACGTGAAAGAGTTTGGTCACATGCATGGAAACTGTAAATATTGTCCTTGCTGGCACCTCATACATTTACATCTCCAGCATTTACAGCATTTTGGATGATGTGCGCACACAAATCAGCAAACACGTGACATTGGTTTGGCAGTTTTTTAAACGTTTAAGCGAAGAACTGCTGTTGGATGTGACTGTATTAGAGACGGCAGCAGGAGACCTACTCTCCTGTGTTTCCGTTATTTTTCCATTTGGACCTGGAGCTTCATACCTTTAAGCCCTCTGACACTTCGGGCAGCTGCGGCAGGGTTATCTGTTCACAAATGTCAGGCCCACGGACGGATCCCACAGGTGGAGGCGGTCCGGCCTTCCTCAGGTGAACCCATCTGTACGCCGCGATATTCTGCCGCCTGATCCCGGCGTCCGGCATGATACCAGCGCGATTATCTGCTGTAATCTTTAATAACATTCCCAGGGAGGAAGACAGAGTGCAATATGCTGCATCTGCTCTTCGTCGCCCAGGCCGAGCGAGGTGAGAGAGAGAGGGAGAGAGAGTGGTGGAGAGAGAGAGGAGACTGGGAGACTGCAATGGGGAAAAAACTACAATGTACATGATTGTTTTTTTTTGTTTGTTTTTTTTTATCCAAATACTATAATCTGAACCTCATTTTAAGGTTGAATCGAGCGATAACTGGATACAGGAAGTTGTTTAAAAAAAGGATTATTTGCACGGGTTTATGGGATATGAAGTGCATTTACTCTCTTGATGCAGTTGAACACAGTCTTGTATCTTGTGTGTCCTGTAGGAAGTTATGCACCATTCCAAGTTACATCATTTGGTCTATAATTTAAAACCTGTTCGAGGTGAGGGACTCAAAGTAGCGAGTCATGTGTCGGGTGTGCGATGACACAGCAGACTGCGTGAGCGATGAACCATCAAGGACGAGTCTTCTATCGATCATGTGTCCCGCAGAAGGGAGGAGGGGGGAGAGGGGGTGGAGTGAGGTGGGGGGGTGTGGGGTGGGGTGGGGGGGGCTGTCACGTCTGCAGGTGATGGCGGGGTTTTCCAGACGTGCTGACGGGCCCGCGTTCGCCGGCGCCCTGTGATCACGGCTCCAGATTCATGGCGGCCATGGCTGCTCCATGTCCGCCCAATCCGGGGGAAGAATATTTACGTTGACAGCGCTCCTTCTCCCTTCCACCGGCCCGGGAGGAGGGATCACACGGACTGCCACTCAGATGGATGTCCTCCCCTGATGGCACAAGTTAAAAGGGAAAAAGGAGGAGAAGGTAATAAAGAGAGGATGGAGAACGCACTCAGGGTTAGAGACTGGCGAGCGCCATTTCTCTCGCCGCCGCCGCCGCCGCCTCACTGGTGTTGGATCCAGTGGCATTGATATTCACGTATAGCGGCACAGTGTGTGTGTTGGGAGTTGCAGTGATGTGTAGAGCAAAGCTATGGGATCTCACAGAGGATTTGTTCCAATGGTCTTTGATGTGTGGAGTGCTCACCAAGGGAGGAGGGGGCGGAGCATATATATATATATATAAATATATATTTATATACAGTATATGTATGGGGAAAAGCTCAGTCACTCTCTGTGGATGAAATGCATAGGGAGATAAGACAATGCGATGCAATGTCACACATGTGACCTCGCCGCATATGGCTGCGGAATGTGTTATGAGATACGGAATAATAGGCGGCCATCTTCAAAACAGGACGTGGTGCATGTTCATGAATGAATGCATTTCCCATCTCCGCATCACAGATGATGTTTGTGCTCCGCGGCCTCGTGTCGCGCAACAGGCAAGTGCCTTCACATAATCGCGGGGAGGAAAATGTAATCTAATTTTCCTCTTTCATTTGCAGGACACACTGTCCAAATGGAGTAATAAGTATCTTCTCTGCCCCCTCACTACTGCTGCAGCCACCCCCCCCCACCCCCTCCACCCTTCCACCTCCTCCTCCACCGTCTCATTCCCATCCCTCGCTCCTCCGCACTCCTCCTCCGCCTGGTCGGGGCCTTATTCATTACTCTGAGAATGCATTTGAAGCCATGCAAATGAGAACAAGTGAACAAATGAATGTTTCATGAATGCTTTTATGATGAGGAAATGCAAATGAGGATGAGTGAATGAATGAATGTTTAATGAACGCTTGTTTAATGAAAAGGACTTATTAAGTAGAGCGCTGACTTAGCACTGCGCCCCGGCCCGGGCCCCACTACGCTTGAGAGGAGCGCATTATATTTTGGCACAGAGGTGATGCGATACATTTAGGTGAACAAGCATGCGCTAATCAGCCGGACCTGATTGACAGGGCGCACCCGTATTGAATTAGAATTTAACTGTCACTCCCACCCACCCACCCATCCTCGCTGCTGCCACCATCCTCTGCACTCCGCCTCCTTTTGTTTTGATGATATTGCATAAACGCACAATCTGATGGAATGAAATTGGAAGGGCTGCTCCGACCGAGACACATTCTTTTGGCTGAGCCGACAACACAAACCCACGCATGACGGAGATCTATCATTCGCCTCATTAGATATTGTTGTTGTGTTTCCCTTCATCTGACAGAGGGAGAGAAATCTAACATTTAATTTCGATTTCAATTTCTCTGATATTTGAGACGTGTGTGTGTGTGTGTGTGTGTTTTCATGCTCTTTCAAGTCAGCATGTGTGGTTGTGCACTTGCATCCAACTTATGCGTGATGAGCGACTGTGTGTTTCCTTAAATCACCTTTTGATCATACATTTTAAAGTCAAATGGGTGCATCTGTTCTCATGTTATGGAATCCTCCTCCTTCTGCCTCAAGGACTCTCCATAGATCAGTATGGAGCTAGAATGGCACTCGGTAGAACACACACACACACACACACACACACACACACACACACACACACACACACACACACACACACACACACACACATCAATCATTGGCCAATGATTCCACACACTCATGTTGTTTTTTAATTCTGGTAATATAAAAGATACAAGGACGTGGTCTGGTGACCTAAATTATTCATTTGTCATGAAACATACAAACAGAATCTCCCCCTTGATCCACATCTGCACTAATATTTAATGGGCTCCTCTCTCCACCAAGAGAATGGAGAAATAGTTTTCTGCATAATCCAGTGAAAAAAACAAAAAACAAACAGTCGTACATGATGAACACTCCATCCTTGGTTATGACAATAACTCACTGATACTACTTTTCTGATTGCCTCCAAGAAAGACCATTATTTAGAATATGATGCTGCGTTCACACCAAATGTGAAGAGATGCTGAGTCATTGTTATTCAAACTATTCATTATTCAACTCGCATCCGGTGGCTGGGTACAGACTCACTTTGTTTGCAATGTCATGGAGAGGGTCTCACATCAGGGTGCGAAGAAGGTGGAGAACAAATATTTGACTTTACATATTTGAACAATTAAAAATCAGTAATCATGGAAATTAACCCCTGCATGCAAATGATAGTCTCTGTTCTCCCGTCTTTAAAGGTGCAGTGTGTACGATTTGGTGACATCTAGAGGTGAAGTTGCATGTTGTATCTATCATCTCAGCCTCTCCCTTCTGAGCAGGCAGGAGAACCTAGACTGTAAAAACATGGCGGCCCCCCAGAGAATGGACCAAGTCCTTGTAATGTAAAGATACATCAGTGGGTTCATTTAGGGGAATAGGGAAAAAGCATTTAGGTGATTATAAATTCATGAAAATGTCAGTATGTAATTGATTTGTGATCTTTTTTAGAAGTGACAAAAAGTAATCTAACCTTTTAAGAAAATGTAGGTATTCTATCACATTATGCACAAGCTAATCTTTTCAGAGAGACGCCCCCTGATGTGAAATTTGGTTAGAGGAGAGTGAAAGGCAAACTCAGGTTCAAATGTTTAGTATTCAGAGATCTGGCATATTCAAACCTACAACTGCTTCAGGTTCCACTGCTCACATGAACATTTTCAAGGAAGTGGAGAGAATCCATTGCGCCATGTCTCCAAGGGCCGTCTCTGGGTGTGGAGACATGAAACGGGTCTGCCAATGTGTTTACGAGCGCAGCCTTGTAACCTCGTCTCCGAGCGTGGCCGTTCTGCTCTGTAAACATTTTAAAACCTTCACGCATGGGGGAGCAACAAATCCGCTTGTTTCAAACATGCTCAGCAGTGTCACACTTTCACAGGTTCACCTGGTTAAGGTCCAATTTCAATTATTAAAGGAAACATGCAATGTTTTTTTTCTTCTCCTCTTTGTTTACCTGGCCTTCTGTGGAACGCATGAATGCTTTGTTATTATACCAGTGTAATAATGGTATGAGCCACAGGGGGCGCACTATGTCACAGAAACCACTTTCGGAGCCTTGTTTGCGATTTGAAGTCTATTTCCTGTTTGAGCTGTTACATTTATGGGTTGGACCACTGGGCCAGCCAGCCAATCAGAGCAGTCCTGGCTTTTTTTCTGTGAGGGAGGGGCAGGGGCTCTACAGAGCGTTTCATATGTTTTTACTCTCAGAGAGAGTAAAAACAGGGGCTGGAGGAGAGGACAGTATGAGTGTTCCCTCAACATCTGAGACTCTCAGCCCGTTCAAATAGAGACATAAATCAAAGTCTGTGAGCACAACAATGAGTAAAGTATGTAAAAGGCATCTCAAATGAATTGGTCATGAGTAATAAAGACATGGCGAAAGACAATAAAGGCAAAAGTGGTTGAATCTTATAAAGTAAAGAAATAATTCTTATTTATTTAATGATGAATTTTCTTTTCAGTCATTTTCTTGAATTCCAAGTATAGAAAAAAACGTCATGGACATTTTTCCCATCATCATTCATCTGTATGTTTGTCCTCTTCCAGGAAAGTGGCTCCCTGCGTCCGAACACTATGATCCACTTTGAGTGACAACGTGGAATCGGCAACACTCCAGAGGTACGGCATGTTTCTTTTTGGACCCTTTCATGTGTTTCAATTGTAACATCCCGGCGTTCTGCAAAATTACCCCCCAAAACAGTTTGAGCGCTCCACACCCCGTCCTGTAGGTCAACCAGCGGACGTCCACTAGCAGGGTGGCGCTGTTTTCCAATCCCACAAGGCTCCAATAACTGTCATTATCCCTCATATTAGTTTATAGAGGAGAGAGCGCTGTAAACAAACAGCCGGGACCACTTTGTCTCCTGTTTGACCTTCCACACCCACAGCCCCCCTCCCCCTCCCACTCCCACTCCACTGCTCCGGCCCTCCTCATCTACCCCCTCCATCTCCCCTCTCTTACTCTCCCTCTCTGTCTGTCTGTCTGTCTGTCTCTCTCTCTCTCTCTCTCTCTCTCTCTCTCTCTCTCTCTCTCTCTCTCCCCTGTCGCTACAGTTGCATTAGGGGGAAATGGGGCTTAACAAAAATATTGTCAAACTGCCTGGAAAGCCGAGGGGAGGGAGCTGGGCGAGCATATCCAAATAGCCTTCATTTGAATTGCTAATTTGAGTAAAAAAAAAAAAAAGTGTTGACAGAAGTGAGAGCGGGGCAGTGGATAGTGGGTCCTTAATAAAGCAACAGTGTTAACTCCTGGGTGAGCGGCGTCCGAGCGAGATTAGAGTGTTTTAAAAAGCAGCCAGACGTTATAGTCTCCTGGGAACCCTTCTCATTCATACACATCTCTTTCCCTCTCTCTCTCTCTCTCTCTCTCACTAAGTCGGTCCCTTCAGTCCCAAGCCCGCTCAATCCCCTTTCTCTCACAGCTTCTGCATGAGATCGGCTACCTCCTCAAAGAGCATACAAATGTGTGTGTATGTGTGTGTGTGTGTGTGTGTGCACGCGCGCGCGGGGGCGAGAGGGAGGGAGAGGGCGAGCTTTGTTAGAGATGTCTAAATTGGGTTTCCTTTTGTTCAATTCCACTGATCTCTTTCAAATGAAAAGGAAAACATGTGCTATTGTCCCTCTAATAGGCTGTCCACATACCATGGAAAGGTCTGCATTGTGTCTGCGCATGTGTGTGTGTGCACGCACATGTGTGTCAGCGCAGGGCTGGTGTGTGTGTGGGTGTGTGTGTGTGTGTGTGTGTGTCCGCGTGTGCAGATCCTCCAGTGGTGGGTGGGTGGATGTGTGCAGGTCAGACAGGAGAGACCCGCACATCAAAACACATAGTTACTCATGTGGAATAGGAGTCAGTCACCGATGCAAACACACAAATATAACACACACACACACACACACACACACACACACACACACACACACACAGTATAACATGCCTGTTTTTACCTTCACATCAGCTGTACATATATATGTCATTGTTACACTTGTTTAAAGGTCCAGTGTGACAGATTAATGTGACTTTATTTCCATTTCAGTGTTTAATCACCTGAATGTAGTAATAGTTGTTTTCATGAATGGAGAATGAAGACTTCATGTTTACACCTGAACCTTAAAGGTGCAGTGTGTCAGGTTTGGTGACGTCTACGAGTGAAGCTGCATATTGTATTCCTCACCCTTCCCATTCGAGCATGAAGGAGAACCTATGGTAGCCCTCAGTTGTCATTAAAGCTCAAAAGATTTTTGTACGTCCTCTGTGTTATTGCAAAAACATGGCACTGAAAAAACGTAACACAAACGTAGGTTCTCCTGCGCACTGTGAATAACGACACACCATAAACAAACCATCCTTTAGCCTTTAACTCCTGCAGCTTTAGTTCTCTGTTTTATCCCCAATAAATCATCCCGATGATCAAAGGCATAAACAGAAATTGGTTAAATGTTGTGTTGGGAACGATTCAGAGAAGTTAAAAGACTTAACTTTGATCCTCCCCGCTCTCCATAGTCACGTGATCACATGGCGTTTCCTGCGCGAGATCATAGGCGACATTTCACTTTTGCTGGCCCTCGGTCCCACCCTCATTGAGAGGATTTAACCAAACTGTCGACTTGTTTGCAGCCTGTCGTCTGCGCCTCCTGCCCCTGTGGACCCATTTCTGAAGACGCTGTCACAACATCTCACTATTTACTTTGCCGAGTGCGATGTTATCACAGCCAATGGAAAATACAAGGCCCGTGATGACAAGAGCTTTGGAGTGGAAATCTGTTTCGGGTAGCGAGATGTGTGTTGAATAACAACCTGCCAGCTGATCAGGAATGATTGACGGGTGATTTCCTGTGGCCGCTGTATAATCACAGGTGTAATGGTTTGGCAGACAGGCTGTCCACGTTAAACGGACACATGCTCGCAGAGTGACGCGTTACTCAGCCGCTCGCCATCATGCCCGGAGTTTGATGGAGGGTTTGGATCCATCCGACTGGCACAGGACGTGTTGGCTTGGCATGGAGGCAGGAAGTGGCCTCTTCTGAGGGAGTGTGGGGAGGGAGGGAGAGAGGGAGGGAGAGAGGGAGGGAGAGAGGGAGGGAGGGAGAGAGAGACGGAGAGAGAGAGAGAGAAAGAGAGAGGCTCATAGATCTAGACTGATTTACATGTTTAGTGTCTCAAAGAGCTGATGTGCCTTTATCCGGAATCACCGTTGAACCCTGAGGTGTTAGACACCTGCAGGTGTCAGACCCACCCTCATTACTATTTAAAGGTGGAGTGTGTATGATTTTGGTCAATGTTTGTCAGAAATAGAATTCAAATACAATGATATATATGGAGAAACATTTCACAACTATATAGTCACTGTAATATTTGCCCTTTAATGTATATTTACACCAAGAGCAGGTCCGCCCCATGGGGGCCGCCATGTTTTTACTGCGCACTGTCACTTCAGCATGTTGCTCAGTGCAGCGGCTGTCATTACATCATGACCATTACGCAGAGCTGCATCTATTTTTAACCTCGGCACCATCAATTTATCACATGCACCTTCATCATGCCATCAGCAGCACTGATGTCTGTTAAAAAGCAGGGGGATGATGAATGTTTAATTAACTTCCTAGTCAAAGCGACAGACTTCACACATGCAGGACTCATAATGTACTAAGGTGCAAGTGTGTAAGATTTAGTTGAAGGTTTCCAGTTATAATTGTAATAGTAATAATTGTACAATTGTCATGTAAACTTAATTTAAAAGTGGCAAATCACAAATATATGGACGCGCATAACCTAACGTTAGTTATTTCCATTCAAATATATATATATATATGATTTTTTTAATTAATCAAAATAACAGGACAAAAGATAAGACTACCTTTAAAAAAAAATCAGTCACAAATATTTAGATTTTCATGTTTGCCGACATATCTAACACTCAAGAACTCTTATGTCTGTGTTCTTTGATGACTTGCAATACCGTTCTAGCCCATCAGGGGGCTACAACCCACACTTTGGGAAACCATAGATTCTCCTATATGCTGAAATGAGGTATATGTCCAAAGTACCGCCCACTAT
>JAFBJT010107441.1:76740-115777 GCA_016785325.1 Chascanopsetta lugubris | reverse complement strand
AATTTAAGAGTGGCAAATCACAAATATATGGACGCGCATAACCTAACGTTAGTTATTTCCATTCAAATATATATATATATATATATATATATATATGATTTTTTTAATTAATCAAAATAACAGGACAAAAGATAAGACTACCTTTAAAAAAAAATCAGTCACAAATTTTCAGATTTTCATGTTTGCCGACATATCTAACACTCAAGATCTCTTATGTCTGTGTTCTTTGATGACTTGCAATACCGTTCTAGCCCATCAGGGGGCTACAACCCACACTTTGGGAAACCATAGATTCTCCTATATGCTGAAATGAGGTATATGTCCAAAGTACCGCCCACTATGAACTGCATGATACCATAACCCTCAGGTGATTCGCTATATTTTATTATGTAAATAAAAATATACACAGCTGGTGTCAGGGCTGAAATATAGAATATAATAATACAAAACAATTTTCTACAATAAAACCTCTTCCTGGGGCCCGGAGAACAAGAACATCCCCCCTCACAACGAATGTCTCTACATTGGTCCATCCCGTCTCTCACATATCACCGCTAAATATAAATATGTCCGTGTGCCATGAAATCAAACAGAATATCGCGTCCAACCACAACATCACTTGGACTCACATATCTGATCTTGGAATCTGTCTATGAATAAATCAGCCTGCTCACATATCATTCTGCCGCGCTGCCAAATTGAGAAAGAGACGAATCTGTGAATAAGTTAGTGAGAGTTTGATATGGTTTTTGGATGGTGTCCTCGATGAGGATGGCGATGTTTAATTTAAAGACGTGGCTGAGGACAAAGTCTATAAAGAGCGAGGAGAGTGAATCTGACCATCTGCTCGAAAACCTGCAGACCAATAAAAGTGAAGAGATAACAGAGGATGCAGAGGAGCCTGTGAATTAGAATGAATGTGACGTTAAAACAGACAGATGTGCTCCGTGTGGATGGATGTGGTTCGATCCGTGATGTGATATTTGATGATGCGCACAAGGAGAAGAAGTGAGTAGGCGAAGTCAAACACACATCATCAGCAATGTGGCACACACTCACTACAGCTGCAACACAGCAGTTTGTTAAACCATGGAGAGAGAGAGAGCGAGCGAGAGAGAGAGAGAGAGAGAGCGAGAGCGAGAGCGAGCGAGCAGTGTGTGGTGGGGAGCAGCTCATCCAGGCTAAAGCGCAGTGTAATGTAGGTCAGGTGTGTGTGAGCTGCAGCAGCCGTTCACAACACTGACCCAGTAACGAGGCCTCCGTCCTGCTCCCTGTCAGCCCACCTTACCTGGCACATGAGGTTATGGCCCTGTCGCTCAGCGGCCAGAGGTCGGACCAGGCGGCAGCAGCAGCAGCAGCAGCAGCAGCAGTGTCCAGCTGCCTCAGCTGCCTCTTCATCTGTATGATCAGGAAGTGAAGGAGACCTGGACGTCAGCGAGTCTGCAGCTGGTGTAGAGACACTGGCTCCATATATAGACTGATACTTTGAGATGATTACATTTCTACTTATCTGGTTCCCTGGCGCATTGGTTGGTTGATTGGTTAAATGGTCGATCGAGTGGTTGGATAGTTGATTGGCTGGTTTGTTGGTTAATTAATTGGTTCAATGATTGGTTGGTTTATTAGTTGGTTTACTAAGTGGTTGGTTGGTTGGTTATTTGGTTGGTTGGTTGGTTAACTAAGTGGTCGGTTGGTTAACTAAGTGGTCGGTTGGTTAACTTAGTGGTTCATTGATTGCCTGGCTGGTGGTTGGCTAGTGTTGGATGATTAAAAGGTTGGAAAGTTGATAGGTTGGTTGGTCGATTAAATGGTTGGTTGGTTGGGCGGTGAAATAAGTTGTGATGAACGATTGCCCTTATTATTTGATTATGCAAATATATCTCCAAGGCTAATATCACCACGGCACTAACTCAAGACTTTGGCTCTGGTTTGATTCACACTGTGAACGTCTGGGTAAAACACCAGGAAGTGTAAACCTCTCTGACAGTTATAGAATTGTTGTTTCAGTGGTTAATTCATTACACTTAAGAAGGAAACGATTTCCGATCTCACCAAAACAGCAGCAGTTAAACTGAATGACTCACAGCTGTAGATTTTAATGGTTGTATTTATGAACATTACATCCAAGCCCTGTCCTTTCATGGTCAGCGGTGTTGATGGTTGTAAAAGAAGAGAAGAAAAATCCACATTACGATTTAATGTTGCTTTTGGAACGACCACCCTCCGTCCTTCACCTCACATAGCATCATTGTCTCATGTCTCCCTCCCTCTGTGACCACTCGCAGCTCCCATGCCTTTCACACATTTCTCTCACTTCCATCTGAACTTTGAAAGACGTTCTCTGTTTCCCTTATTTTCTTTTATCTTTTAATTCAGCTTCAGTCGGTCTGCAGGGGGCAGGAAGGACCACTGTGCCTTGTTTTGTGCTCATCATAACTTGGCAGATTGACTCGTACCCAACTGCGTCTGCTTCTCCAGCAGCTTATTCAACCCGACTGTCTGCGCTTAACTTTGTTTAGCTTCAGCGTCAACAGGACCTTCAGTGGATGTATGGATGGACAAACAGGCGTATCCGTTCTTTGTATTGCATCTATCAGAGTAGCAGGTTGTGGGCGGAGCCAATCCCAGCTGATATGGTGCAGGACATGGTTTACACCCTGGACCCTGGATATATTTCCCATCTGGCAACACTGCACAGATACAAAGAGAACATGCATTCTTGATACACACTCAGGCCCTGACATGTTCACCCTAATGCTAACCACAGCAACATGGAGGCCCCTGCAATGTTGATTGGGATCAAGGTATTTCATCCCTTCATCCCTTCATCCATTCATCCCTCTTCTTCTTATGCAGGCTCGGGTCGTGGAAGGAATTCCAGACATACAGTCCCTCCAGTGGGTCCACATGTTAAATATGAGCCACCGCTCATTCACATGTACACGATATATGCCGCCTTTGTTTTATTCATGTGCTTCATAAAAGGCACATAAAATAAAGTCCAACATTTCCTGTGAATGCAGTATGAAATACGGTAAACTACGCGCTACTTACATATACCAGGTGCATTATGAAATATAGTTTTTCCATTACGACTTATCGTAAATATTTGCCACACGGGAGACAAAAGTACATTTTTCACATGAGCAGTGCTCAAACCTAATGTGTGTAAAAAGGTCAACCTCTCTGAGCATCAGCGAGAAAAGGTAAACATGTGGGGGTGGTGTGTCCTTTTCCCTGTACCTGTTTCTTCTCCTGTGAAGAATTGAATTAGCGGGTGGTACATTAAGCAGCTTATGTTTACTTTATGATGATCACCCCCTCCCCCTCTGTTTTTTTTTTCTTTCTTCCAACTTCTCCTCCTGATGGATGTCGGAGTCCCCCCCCCCCCCCCCCCCCCCCCCCCCCCCCGCCCCCCGCCCCCCGAGCTGCTCCACCTTCCTCCTGTACCTGGCTGCGAGGCTCCATCACTGCTCTGTGTGTTTGTTGAGTTAATGCCGGAGCGAGGCTCTAATCTGCCATTAAGACCGGGAGAGAGAGGCTTACTGGTGTTTCTCTTACAAATCCACTTCCAGAAAACCCCCGGCAGAGATGCTGCATGTGCCGCATCCCGGCGGATTAGTGACAGGGCTGTCGCTGAGAGGAGTGTAGAGGAGAAGGGGGGGGGAAGGGGAGGGGGGTGTTGATGTGATGGAGGAAAGGTGAGGATAGAGAGGGATGGGTGGCTAGAGGTCCAAAAGGACGACCGAAGATGAAAATGTGTGTGTGTGTGTGTGTGTGTGTGTGTTCAAACAATGCATTGGTGAGCGCCTACATGGGAGAATACACAGGAGAGGCCCAGAGGAGAATGACGTGGGGAGGAAGGCAGAGGTGGAAGAGCATGGAGAGGACAAAAGGGAGAGCAGAGTGTGGGTGGGCTGGTTGCAGAATGAAGGGTTGTGGGCTGTAACATTTAATATCTGACATCCACATGATGTTTATTTCATGTTTTATGCAAATATCAGTGTATTTGGATTTTGGTCAGAACCTGTTAAACATGGCACATCCACCTCTTTTTACACGGGGGGGGGGGGGTTTGTGCGGGGGGGGGGGGGGGTTGGCCTCTCTTCATTTTTGATTCGTGTCACGACGAGAATTTGCCGAAACACTGCAGATTCCTCATATGGTCCAACGCTCCAGCTCCTGTTTTCACTCCCTCCCACGTAGCTGCGGTCCACACCCGCCTCGTCAGACTCAACCGTCACCGTCGATGCGGCTGCGTCGCCTGTGGGATCGTTGGAATGAGACTGATGACGAGACTGTACAGTTGTCATTTTTATGCAGATTCACATGTGCATGCGAAATCTACCTGCAGATGTCTCCAGATCTTTACACAATGCACCTTCAAAACCAATGGTTGGAATGGACACTGTTTCAGAATGTTATTCAGTGAACAACGAAAGCAACGAAAAGTGGACTGAAACTAAAGCTTTACCTCATGAGACAAAGATAAATGAAGGGGATACAGTGATGCAGAATCGTAGTGCGGCAGCTCTGAATCAACGTCTGAGTGGGAGCGGATAAAGAGAGACGTAGAAACCAGTGGTACGGAGTAAAGTCTGTTCAGGAGGCCGTTGGATTCCTGTCACACATTGCAACCGACGTTTTCAGCGAACACGCTTCCTCCTCCCATCATCAGCTCACTTTCCCTGCATTTCTGTTCTCCCGCTCTCTCCGATCGCTCCGACGAGGGAGCGTGTGGCGCGGGTATCGCAGAGGCTACTGTGTCAACGAAGCCGCTACACTTTCCCTCGGCAGAAAATTGCTTCAATCAGTCTCAAGCTGCTCGCCCTGATTGAGATGGATGTGTGGGGGAAGCCAGAAACACAGAGGAGACGAGACAAAAACTGGCAGGAGGCAGTCAATCCAACATTCACTGCCGATAACACACGGACATCTATAGTGAGGGATTCAAGCCAAGCAGGAGGGTTACTGTCTCTGAGGGTACAGCCGCGCAAAGAGCACAGCGTTAACAGAAGGACATGCAGACATTCCATCACGCCCACACACAGAGATACATCGAATCGTGTCCAAATGATGAGTGACAGTTTTCAGTGTGCTATCAGAGGAAGGAAAGACTCATCTCTGTATATGTGTGGATATATATGTGTATAAAACACCAAGTTCACTCTGCTGGAACCTGAGGTGTTGTGCATAGAGCCTCGCTCCTCTGAGACGTCTTCACCCACATGAGGTGTAACATAGATACACGAGGGCAAACCTGGGATTATATAATGAGCCCAATTACACAGAGAGAGAGAGAGAGAGAGAGAGAGAGAGAGAGAGATGGTGAGTGGATGGATGGATGGATGTACACACATATATAGATAGATAGATAGATAGATAGATAGATAGATAGATGGATAGAGAGAGAGAGAGAGAGAGAGGGAGAGAAAGAGAGGAAGAGAGAGAGAGAGTTGGTCACGACCGATGATCCCTCCAGAGGCGCTTGAGCCTTATTTATGCTTCTTTTTGAACATTTCTTTTATTCATATTAACATGTGCTTTTGTGCTTACTATATTATTCAATTGAAGGGATCAGGTTTGAGTTCAAGTGCTATTGTATCCACGGTGAGTGAGTCATTTAAAAATAGAACATTAAGTCTGGAAACTACAAACGCTGTGGGCTGGAAAACTGTAGACCACTTGCGCACTTATGTAAACTACCTCGAGGAAAACTTCGCTAAACTAAAAGAAATCCAACCCATTTTTATCAAACTGAAGTTTTGTTTTGTCAGTTCAAACAGTTGGATGAAGTTGTATAAAAGCCATTCATAACTCCACAGGGAGCATGAGTCAGCGCTGGTTGAGTCTGAAAACTCCTGGTTTGAAAATACGATAAAGTCTAAAGAAGTGAGCTTTCACGACCAGCGGTCCACTTTGAGCTGGAGGCGAACAGACTGAGGCTGCATTCGCTGCTACGGGTCTCACGTAACAACGCTGATGCAACGTCGGCAATAATCAACAGATGGACATTAACATGCCGAGCGGCTGATGGCGTCTCTCCGAGAGAAAAAAAAAGAAAAAAAAGCAGAACCGTTAAACGGTATTTCTGCTCCACTCCACTTTTCATTAGTCGGCGTGCGTGCCGGCACTTTACCCTGTGGACGAGAGTTAATCATACTGTGAAGCGCACAATTAGCAGCACAAAGGATCCGCTCGGCCTCACTGCGCAGTCTGACAGGAGAGGCGTTCACCAGTGGACCAGGGAAAGGCTCAGCGGGGAGTTCATGTCAAGCCGCAGCAGACCTGACCGATGACGTTCCCTCATGCAATATTAAAGCGTGTTTTCAGACGCCCAAATGAACGACGGGGGGTGAATTCAAAGTCGCTGCGTGTCCGAGTGAAACGGGACGCGATTCCTTGAATGTACACGGGGCCTGAGGGCAAAGGGGGAGCCGGCGTTGGTCACGTGACTACATATTGCAGAAACAGCTCCGGACACGTGCAGCACCAAGCCTCGGGTGTGCCCCAAAAAACCCAAAGTGAATGAAGACATGTTCTAGGACCCTTTCATAGACCTGCATATAAGGCACGTGCTTTTGTACCCCTCGTCAGACAGACATGTGTACTGACTCGACACACACAAAGTTCATCAGAATAAAGGCTGATGTGTGAAGTAAATTATTAGTATACTTATCTACTCAAATGTGAAGATTCAACTGTAAGTTGTGAGATTGTGTGAATTATTTCGGCAGACATAAAGATATTTTCTTTTGTTCCATTTCTTTTCTGTAAAGAAAAAAAAAACTTTTATCAGTAAAAACGACATGCTTATTAAATCCTCATATCTCTACAGTTCGTGTCACAGTGGTTTCCCACCGAGTCTCCAGCCTCCGCAGGTTAACTACCGGTGAAGTCCTAATAGTAGTTATTTAAAAGTGTTACTGCGGAAAAGGGAGGGGAAGGTAAGTGATAGGGGGAATGAACCCTTTGCCAGCAGGTACGTGGTGACCTGTCTTTGACCTCTGGCGGCATTGTGGGTAGCGGAGCTCTTGATGACTCACGACAAACGCCTACAGGAGCCCCAGCTTCCCTGCCGCTATCAAAGCATGACTCATGCGGCAGCAGCCTGCGCATGACTTTGCATAAATCTGTGAAAGTTGAGTAAAAAGGGGGAAGAAAAAGAGTCAGGACACGACTTCCTGGATAACAACTGGAATTCCACGATTCGGTGTAAGTGGGATTTAAAGAATCGTGGGTAGTTTCCACGGACGACACGGTGAGGAGATGCCTTAGAATTCTGAAGTAATGGAAGTTAAAAAATGCATATCTTTTGGTTCAGCTCTGCAGACTGAGACTGATTCCAATTCCATTTAGTCTAGGATTGTGACAACAACAGTATCATTAACAATATGTTTTATGGTAATTATCCACTTGTAAATACACTAAATCCTACGTATTTGTCGTTTAATCCAAAAAAACTGCAATTTAACTGATTATATTTGAACCTTTTGTCTTAGTGGAGGAATGCATTGTGCTGAGTACCATTCTCCTTTGTTAAGTAATTATTTGGTGCAATCCAAGTATATAATATTGTGTTTACATTCGTGTGTAAACCTTGAAACGTCAAATAAATGGTCTTTGTGTGGACTGCATAAGGTCTCGTGTGAAAGAGATGTATTGAAGGTCTTCATAATAATTCCTCCGACTGTATATAAACATGTGATCTATATGCTGGCTGAAAGTCCTGGAAAAGCAATTTGATTAGATTGGAACATCATGCTGACTGAGCAGGCGGGAGGTTTGCACGAGTGGAAAATGTAATGAAATGAATCAATCAAAAATGAAACCAAATGCAACATGTGCAGGTTAGAGAGGTTAGTGAAGGAGGCGCTGATTTCACACAGCCAGGTCGAGGTGATATATACATAGTGGTGAACATTAATGGGGTGTGAAGGCCGACAGCCACCATACATTCTAATACTGCTCTGTATGTGTGGTTCATGCTCCGGCTCTGAATAAACATATCACACACACACACACCAACTGGTCACGGTTACTTTCACTCGGTCAAGCCAAGTGCACACACACACACGCACGCACGCACACGCACGCGCACGCACACACACACACACACACACACACACACACACATGCACTCCACTGAATGAGATGCCCTCTCCTGACAGCCATCACAGCCAATCAAACATGACAGAGGAGGGGAAGGGGGTTTGCAAAGCCCAGATATGACTCTGGTCTGTGTCGATTTCCTGAAATAACCTTAGCTTTTATCAAGTGGTCATTAATTATCCAGAGACTACACCCACCAGCTCCATCTGTCCGGAGGCCACAGCCCTAAATTCAATGGTATTGTCTTTTTTTCTTTTTTTGCTCTGCTCTGCTCAGTTAATGAGGAGAGACGCATGTGGGGGAGTGTTTTGTGCATGCGTGTGTGTGTGTGTGTGTGTGTGTGTGTGTGCCAAGGGGAGCAGAGTGAGTGGTCCTCACTAGGTGTGACCGCTAAGACTCTAACGGCCTCCTGTGTGTGAGATGGAGGTCAGAGCTGTCGTGAAATACTCATTGACAAGCGAGACAAAGCTTATACAGTAAAATCCCTACGCGGATGCACCACACACACACACACACACACACACACACACACACACACACACACACACACACACACACACACAAAACACACATAAGAATAAAGGGAGAAAGGTGAGAGACAAGGTCGGGGACACCTTTACACGGAGGTGACAGCCAATCAAATAGTGAGATAATAGATGGGCCTGGGGGAAGGAAATGCGGTGCGTGTCCTTTCCCCCCTGCAAAGGAAGCCATCACCAAATGTTCCGGATTTCCTTGAAACCTCATCCACTCACCTAATGACTTGAGCACATGGTCGGACATTGAAATTAGCCTTCCTTCACTGGGTCGTCGGAAGACACGAGCTCTAGATGAGCAGCGAATGACGAAACTGAGCGATTGAAAAAGCGACGAGGCGAAAAACAATCACACATCGCCGCTTCTCCCACACTGGTGGCGGAATTCAACCTGGAGTGGAGATTACGGCTAAACCACGGCGTACGTGTCGCCCTGACAGCAGAGCCTCTCGTGACTGATGTTTCCACATCTGGCGGCGGACGGGAAAGGCAGAGACTAAAAAGCGAGACACATCTGACTGATCCAGGCGTGAGCTTGGGGTTTGGACAGATGTGCTGCCCTGCTGTGGTTTGAGCTCCAGTGGAGCAGGAATCGTGACAAACTGTGGCGAAACAAAAGCAATTCTTTTCTGAGATGTCAAAAACCGGGTCATGGTGACATTGGAAAGTCCAAAAAAAAAAAATAAAAAAAGAGGTTACGGATGACAAAACCAATCGCTGATTATAAATAAGAGAGGACGTACTATAATGACTCGTATTGCAGCGTTGGTGTCACATTATTCATTATTAATAGCCGGACTGGAAATGCCCGTGTCTGTTGCCATGGAAACAAAACAAACTCAAAGTCACAGGTGACACATTTCCATAAGAGACACAATGCATCATTCACGGTTCATCAACTGTGCATATATTTGCGCTGGGCTGTTCTAATCCCGCAGAGTAAACCCAGTAATGTTTACATATCATTCATATTCATGTAATTAGGACAGAGTGTTTAACCCAGTCCAAATGTGTCACTGCACAAAACACTGTCTTATCAGAGCATCCTAGTCTCAAGGCCGGAACTGTAAACACACAACTCAAGCATCGTCGTGCCTCCGCAGCTGTTTCAGGGATGATTCCCCCACTGACTCACTCCATGTGCCACGAGCTGGAAGAGAACTTACAGCCAATATGTGCTATTTCAGAACTCGTGGCTGAGAGCTGAGCCGAAGCACCGGCACAGATTCCCCTCTCTTGTCTCTCCTCACAGGCGGAGGTGAGCGCTAAAGCTGATAATCTCACTGTATATTGAAATCAAACAGGCGGGAGAGAGTGGCACTCCCGAGAGCGCCCAGAGACGGTGACCCCATTTTTACCGAGTCATTGTCGACTGAAGCTGCGAATTACTTTTCTTTTTTTTCTCGGCGCTGGGAAGAAAGAGCAGCTTTGGTGTTTTTAGGGAGTGAGTCGAAAATGAAAAACTTTGGAGGAAGAAAATAGGTGACAGAGAAAGATTTGGGAGTGAGACTGAAACAGGAAGGAGAACTACAGGTATTTAATGTTCTCCTTCCATGAGGTTACACCCAGCAAAAGGTTATTTTATATTTATTTGTCTTTTATGGTGGCCGCTCTTTGTTGTTTGACCTTAATTCTGTTATCAACAAATTAAAAGATTGAGTCAATAACAAATGCCAGAGGTTTTCATTTTGAAACAGTTACAGGAAGTGATGTGAATATTGATATGCATTGAGTACCTCAATATATGTGATATTGATCTATGCCACACAGTCACTGATGAGAAGGTTGGTAGGTAATTTCTGAATATTTTCTTATTTAAAAAAACTACATATAAGCCATTTAATTTAAATGTTTGTTCAGTTCACAACAAAAGAATGGACAGAACTCATTTGTGCCAAATGTATTGGTTATTCAATTTTGTTGGGGATCAGGTTTAAGGTGAGGGATCACACATCAGGAAATACTATCTGGATTTGCACATGAGAAATTTGACTTTCCATTTAAAAAATGAAGCCAAAATATCCCACATCGGGGTGCAGCCATCTTGAATTTTTGACACCACCTGGAAACAGAATCTATGCACTCGTATTCACCGTCCACGTCCCTGCTGTGTACACGGAGGAGGGCTGGGTACAACCGACTTGTGTCAACTGACACTGTGAATTGTAAAGTCCTGTACCTGGAGTGGGTGTGGCCTCCTGCTTGTCGTGCTCCTCGTGCCACTGCATGGTGCGGTAGTAGCTCAGCATCACCTCCCACAAGGCCTTGCACAGGTCAGTCAGGCAGGGGATGTAGCTGTCCGGAGTGATGTGCTGCAAAAGAAGAGGAGAGGACGAAGGTCACAGGAGTTCCTCTGGAAAACCTGACACGATTCTGTGTGACGGTGGATCTGAGCCTCACGACCTTCATGTGTCCTTCTAGTCACTCATTATTTCACAATGAGAACAAAGCACGCGATGGACTGAGCAAAATGATGGGACATAAGTACAGAGAGTGATCAGCAGTCCTCTGCATCACATCTAATTAAAGCTCAACATCCAAGGACACAGTTGGGAAAACACAGATTTTCTGTCATAAGAAAAGCTTTCATCTTACGTAAGGGCTAATTAATGTAAGAACAAATGAGAATGAGAACATTATTACACACACACACACACACACACACACACACACACACTATAGATCTAAAAATAGCTCAGATGTACACATTAGGTGGGTCATTGTTCAGCATTACACCAGAACTTTTATTATCTTCTGTGACTAAACCGATTCTTTTCTCAAACAACTGGGTCTGTTCATTCTTAAAGACAAGAATGCGATGCACAGTTGTCATAGGAACAGGGCTTGCTCATGAACTCCTCCATGACTATATAATATGTATGTATTTTGCCAACAGAACCATGCATAATAGGCCCGGTAGTATAGATGGAAATGGTTTAATCAATCACGATTAGGGCATCAGAAAGTCGTACATCAGCAAGGATGTAAGCTGGTGAGTCATCGCTTCCACTTTAGAATTCCTGCACAGAGTCCTATCATACATATGAATTGGATAGAATATTCAAATAAGCTATAAGAATATATATATGTAAATATTATAACTTGAAAATGAATGAAATGAAAATGAATCTAGCAATTCTCAACTGGTGGGTCGCGACCCAAAAGTGCCACCCGTTTTTGGTGTGTCACAAGCCTTTGACTGGGAAAAGAAAGCTAAGAAACAAATCCCATGCTTTTAATTTGGAGAGGAATCTTTATGCATCGGAGTGCCATCGATTCACACTCCTTAACAGTAGGTGGCGATAATGCCCAGTAATGCTAATAAACACCCAACATTTCATAGATGGAAGAAAACCTGCAAAGTGTCAAGTGGGTCACGGCTCGTCATTAAAGGGTGATGGTGGGTCCTGTAACCAGACCAGTTGGGAAACCAGTGGTTTAATCTGATTCAGCTGTTAATGTGTCATGATCGGATCATGAAATCCGTAAATCTCTGATCCTAATCGTATTAATCAAATTGAACTAATTCTGCATTTAGACGTATACAACTGAATTACCACAAACCCTCCGGTTCAAGTGACTATTAAAAGCACAAAATGCTACTATGCGCACCTGCACACAACTACCATATGATCTGTAAACAGAGTTGTGTGGGTGTTGTCGTTGAAAAATTGCACAGCTGGCAGAGGAGTGGCCACTGCTGCGGCTCCAGGCTCCACGCCGCAACTTGCAAATAGCAGCCGTCACGGCACGATCACAGGCAAATGAATCACTGCAACCCGAGGAGGCGAACGAGAGTTTGTTGAACCTTGTTACCGTTTCGCGAAAAGAAACGTCCACGCCACAGAGCTTGCACAAGTTTCCTTACATGCAGGGAAAACTCTCTGCTTGTGAATGTGTCAAATCTGTTGACAGCGGTGCCTTCACTCAATAAGTCATTACGAGCCAGTTTAACCTTTTGTACCACAGAGCTGTGTTGCTCGTCACAATGGTCGCGTTCGGTCAAAGACGGTGCAGCTGAACCTGAGAGGAGCTGAACACGGTCCAGGTACGTACGAGGCTGCGGCAGCACGGATAAGTTAATGAACCAGTGCTGGGTTTTACATTTGGCATTCCGTGTTCTCCGGCAGCCAACCACATCACAGCAGCATGTTGCCAAGCAACTGGGGTGAGGGAGGACGACACTGGGTTGAGAGGTGAGGGTGTGCGTGCGGGTAAAGATCTTTAACATGTCCGATGAGAGGCAGTCTCGGGCGCTCTCCGAGCGACCGTTTCTGAAATGCTACAACTGCGAGAAGTCGGGACAAGGTCAAACTTGCGTGAAGTACAAAAGGCCTCCGTGTGTTTTTTAAGGGAAGCGCCCACCAATCAGGACGCGTCCTTATTCAGCTCGAAGGTGGCAAACTCAGCATGTATTATGCAACGGCTGTTATTTCTTTTCTCATGGCGATTATACACGTAATATATGCGGAGCTGTGTCAGGTTGGCTCAGAGAGGACAATGCAATAAGTACATGTTTTCCAATCGCGCGTGGGAGAGCAGGGTGTGCGTGAGACCAACGTGACACATACAGGAGAGGAGCAAGACAGCCAGGATGTCCTCTTCAGTTCCCTGCTTCACTTTCCTGCAGAGACGACAATCACACAAGCCTCCATTTTCTCATTATTCTGCAAAAACACAAACAGCACCTTCTGTTTCACCATCCTAAAAAAGGGATGCTGCTCCCTCTTTGTTTCAGTGTTTCACCAGAGAATGGCTCCATTGTATTTGCAACAGGAGCAGCCACCAGGTTTTTACAGTAGCTCAGAATGGACAAACCTTTCAGGGTTTTAATGATGAGTAAAGGCTGCCATAGATTCTACTACATGCTTGGAAGGGAAGGTTGACATTACGCAACGTGGAATTTCATCACTAAATCCTACACGCTGGACCTTTAACAACATGAGTGTCATTTGAGGGGAGAAATGCCATGTTCCAACTGTGTCAACATCACCGCCCACATACTTCCAGTTGCTCTCCACACCGATGATCGGTGCATCCACACAGTTGAGGGTTTCTAACAGCAGGACACAGGCCAGAGTGCGGAAGATGTGATTATAGACATTTTGTAGGGGAAAGGGAAATTTGCCATATTGTAAAAACTGCCAGTCCAGGTTTATGAGTCCACCTTTGATGAAATTCATTTGAATTTGAGTCACGTTATCGATGCTGTTTTTCATGCATTTGAGAATGACACCTTCAAACTACAGTAGACCGGATTTTGGGTGGTGAAGGTGCTCGTCGAACTCCCTTCACCTCACCGCACCCTTCCATGGCTGCAGGAGAACATGGCAGCCTTTGATTCAACCATTTAGAAATTAATCAAATTCACACACTGCCCCTTTAAGAAGATGTTGCACTGCTAGTATCATGCGTGAAAACGTTCCTGGAGAGAGTCAAAAGGGATTCGACATAATTAGGATCATTGACTGTTTGATGTTGCACCAACTTCACCTGCAGCGTCCCACAGACTTGGCAGCACTGAGGCTCAGTGGAGTTCAGATGCAGCTCACCACAGAAAAAGATAGACAAGACTATTAAAAAATATGCTGTGGTGGCGCAGCCGTCCTGGAATTGGTCACATTTCGATTTGTTTATACCTCAGTATAACATTCACAGAGGAGTGAAATAAAACATGGGCTGAGGCCGTGACACTGCTCGACATGAAAAAGCAACAATTTCCATCTCCACTCCACAGCCTTGGTAAATGGTCCACACTTCAGATGCACAACAGCGTTAAAGGTCAGCCTATATCAAAATAATGGAACTCAGCGCAGCAGAGAGTGGGATGGATCTGTGTGGGTTACTGATGAGCAGCTGTTTGATATCATTGTCACTGGAGCTAATAGCTGTTTAAAACATGGGGGAAACAAACTTTGTTCAGCAGACGACAAAAGTTGACTACAATTAAATGAATTAGCGAAGCAGCCGAGTGCAGCGTCACCTCCCCCTTCTTCCCCATTCTGGGAGTGAACCATCCTTCCTTCTCCGCCAGGAGAGGAATCAGACAGAGCAGGGGATTGATAAAGGAGCAGCTCGCCAATAATGATGAGGCGTTGATGTAAAATTAATAAGACCCTCTCACAATCCACACTGACCTTTCCCAGCGTTTCCCCCCCGCACCCAAGAATTTTAAGTCACATAACTCAGACTTCAGAGTTCAGGGAGGGTTTAAAAGTGTCTTTTGAATTTGCATAACCTTTATTTATCAGGGGGGGGCGGCGACTTAATACGTCTGATGCGGATTTGAACGCAAGAATTCCAGAGAGCTGAAATCAACAATATTCACAGAGAGAGAGAGAGAGAGAGAGAGAGAGAGAGAGAGAGAGAGAGAGAGAGAGAGAGAGAGAGAGAGAGAGAGAGAGAGAGAGAGAGAGAGAGAGCAGAGAGCATCGCCGAGCTGATTTCCCTCGCTGGCCTGCTCATGTAAGATGAGTTTGTCACAGGTAAGTTATTTTTAAAAACACAAGCTAGACAGGGGGAGAGCGAGAGAGAGAGAGAGAGAGAGAGAGAGAGAGAGAGAGAGAGAGAGAGAGCCTGGAAACAAATCACTAAGTGTATCTCCTCCACACAGCAGTGAGAGATGTTTCCATCGCTCACACAAAAAAAATGACTTTTCCAGCTCATCTCCATATTTTCAGCACCTCTTCAAATCCACTTAGATTTGTCCAGCGCATGCAGCACATTCGCTTCACAGACATTTGCATCACAGTGGTGCTTCAGTCAACTCTCATCGTGGGAAATTTAAAGGCGGGAGAAGTAACTAGAACACTTGATCTTCCAGTAAGAGTCACAGCAGACAGGCTGTAAATGCAGTCAGCAAGACAGATCAACTGCGTGTGGGTGTCCACAAACTCATTTACTGTATGTGTGTGTGTGTGTGTGTGTGTGTGTGTGTGTGTGTGTGTGTGTGTGGGTGTGTGTGTTTGACCCATCAATCTCTATCACACAGAGAGTGTGTGACGAAGTGTCCCATCTATCATACGGTACATGTGATTGTTTGCATTATATACTGTATGTGTGTGTGTGTGTGTGTGTGTGTGTGTGTGTGTGTGTGTGTGTGTGTGTGTGTGTGTGTGTGTGTGTGTGTGTGTGAGAGAGAGACTGGGTTCATCCAGGCAACACATTGCACTGACAGTGAATCTATCAGCCACATGTAAACGTGACGATGTGTGTGGAACGAATGCACAGATGGATGCGCACGGTAATTGAGAGGATCTATGGCAGAGACTTTCAGTGAGTCAACAGAGATAATTACTCAGAGTGAGGAGAAGCAGCTCGGCATCCACTCACTCCATCACAATTCACCCGGAGTTTAACCACCACAACAACAACAACACTTGTTTTTCAATGTGTTTCTCAGCTGGTGGGTTTAGAAAGTAGACTAAGGTTGGATTTTTACTCACTGTTCCACTTACTTGTTAACCTGTTTTTCACCTGTGTGTGTGTGCGTGTGTGTGTGTGTGTGTGTGTGTGAGAGAGAGAGAGAGAGAGAAACAGAGAGAGAGTGGTCTTTCCTCTGATGCCGCCTAGTATTTTCCACAGAAACAACAGAGGGGCCTATGTGTGTGTATGGAGCAGGTGACCCTTCGCAGGATTAGAGCAAGTGGATTGGGTAAAAGAAAGAAGTGCATAGTCTACACAACTGTACAAGATTTCAAATGTCAGGGTGTAAGACATGAGCCATGCACTTTTTAGAGGATTCTTGAGAAAATATCTACATGTAAAATCAGTTTCACTATAATTCGAGGACAAGGGTCCATGCTGAAATACAGAGAATGCTCGGAAAACACTCAGAATCCAAATTGAACTGTGTATGTCATGTATTGCTTTCTGCGGCTCATCTCACTTGCTTGGGCCTCCTCCCATCAGAATATCCAAACAGCAGGAGACCCTGTGGATTATGTGTGGCTACTGTGAGAGTGTCCAAAAAAAAAACTTTAAAGAAAACAACTAGTCAGAGTCCAGACCCAATAATATGCAAAATACTGCAAAGGACAAGTCTGAAAACAGCTTATATGTATGTGACGGGTTTGATGCATCCAAAGCTACTCTTTGCTCATGTCAAAGTATAATCTTTGTCACACGAGAGCAGCCGGACATCTAATTCAAACAGCGACACACACTGCTGTGTGCTTCCATCGCACAACGATGAGTACGAATCATCTTTGAAACCACTTGCACCAAGAGAAGACTGGTCCTTTAGGGGAATGAACAATGCCGGGATGAAAACAGGCGCGGAAATGAAAAGAGGCAGGGGGAGAGCACGAGATGAGGAGAGAAGAAGGGAGAGAGGAGCACAGAGCACTGTGGCATAAAGGTAAGAGGGAAAGAGCAGGGCAGTGTGGATGTGAGCACCGTGGGAAACACCCCTGTTTAAAAAAGTGCGCAGTCACGAGAGTGAGGCTAAATATGGAGCTTCGGGGTCAGGGATGAAAAACCTGCGTGACAGATGACATATTAGGAGAGGGAGACATTTGAGTCAGGTTTAACCTTTAAGTGAAGGTGTACACACAGCCAGAGACTATGTCCCTGTTCCACAGTCACCACAGAAAAATGAAAATCCACTCCCACGATGAACAGAGCGGGTTGTGGCTCACGGGGTACGTAAATGTGATTTATCTTACACTTCTACGACACAGCGCGCTTCCCCACTTTGCTCTTTTCTTCTCATTTCCAAGCATAAGACCCTCGCTCCATTTGACTCTGCATGTGACATTAACTACAATTTGTGGCCGTGCGTTCTTCCTTCATGGATAATGTACCACCGGGTTTCTTCTACACCCCCTCCATAGTGGATTCATTAGGCCTCATGGGAAGTCCACGTGGCTGTGAGTGAAAATAGCTCACACCTCTGGTCAGGCCCCTGTTCAAACGCTGGTCACATCAACCCACTGAAACCCAGTGAGCGGGATTTGGTGGGAACGGATTCAGTCTGCAGTCGCTCCCGAGTGGAACGATTTCAATCCGCCCCACCTTCGACCACGAGCCATTCAGGTGAACGTGTTTTTTGGAGAGACGAAACGTTAAGCACATTCTCAGCTGTCGGCGCATTCATGATGTGTCGACCTGATGGTGAGAATCAAAAAGCCACACACCTCCGGTGGTAGAGCTGCGGGTTTTGGGGGACATATCAAACCAGCCCCACTGGGTAACTGGATGCAACTGACTCATCCCAGGGAGGATGAGGATCCATTGAAATGGGAGGGTGGTCGTGTGTGACTGAATAAGAGTGGAATGTGGACTGGTTTGATCTACAGGCTGCTCATTCACGTCATTCTATTAAGGAGAACTGGACAGTCTGACCATGAAGTGAGAAGCAGGGGAGCCTTACAAATTGCTGTGTTTGTGTGTGCGTGTGTGTGTGCATGTGTGTGTGTGTGTGTCCACATCATATGTAATGTAGGAGGTGGATTTCAGTGAGGTTTACTCTTAACTGACTAAAGAAGTGTTTCGTCCTTATACTGGAATCTAACCGAGGGTGAACTGAACCTTTTCAGGCAGAGGGCTGTTCAATTTCAGCCAGAGTGAGTGGAAGGAATTGAGCAGTGACACCCACACATACACACACACACACAAGCGCGTGCGCGCGCACATGCACGCTCATCTCCTTACCGTGCAGAGGTCCTTGTACTGCATCTTCTGGAACTTGGTGTCAGCATTACCAGCACACAGCTCTACGTATCCCAGCACCACTTGGAACACGGTGTTGTGGATGGCCTGGGTGAAGTGCATGTGCAGCTGGTCCATGGCCGTCTGCATGGAGAGAGAGAGAGAGAGAGAGAGAGAGAGAGAGAGACATACAGTGATGAAAGCCATTACTGCAGGATGTCAGAGCCATCAGCCCGTCAGGACGGGAGGAGAAAGTAAACAGAGGGCAAATTGGAAAGGGAACCTTTCCGAGACACATTGATGGTTGCGAATCATTTCCAGACATATTTGTTGATGAAAGACGACGGGACAGTTGGAAATGAGGACAGCTGTCTACACTCAGTGCTGCCGGAGGCGACGCAGCAGTCGTGTCTCCAATTTCTACCGATGAGGCTAAATTTGGAAAAGTATCACTGATGACGTAATGAGGACGAGTCACTGGTTAAAGCCAAAATGTGAGTAACATATGTGTTATGACACCACAGCTGACAGCTCCTCGCTCTGTTCACTGGTGACTCCTTCACTTACAAGCCTGGATTAAGGTTTGTGGTTAACATAAGCCGATTAGACTTTAATGTTGTATTATATAATATGAAAGCCTAATTGTGAATTTTGATGGTTTTACAGTGTTTATAAGGCCATGGCGAATATGCGGCTAACCAACACTACAGCCCCTTGGAGACACTGCACGTCACTGAGCGGTGAGAAATGGTGGCAATGAACGGTCTTCCGCCGGCTTCACACACATGGTTAAAGTTTGATGGGTTCGGCATTGCTAATAAGGAAAAAACTGTATTTTAAAAAGCTTTTCAAATATTCAAACTTACATAGAGCACAAGTGCCTTTCTTTTATTCACAGACAGCAAATGAAATTATTATAACTTGGTCATTAATCATTAAAACTCCTTTTCGGTGACCTGGAGAATTGCTTTTAACTTCAGTTTTACAAAAAACACCCATCGTACAATTTGCTCTTTTCACTTCTCTGTGTGTGTGTGTGCATTCACAGAGTCAGTCTGTCATCATTTATTCTCTTTTAAAGTAACATTAAGGGACATTTGCGGTTCTGCGGCTCCCATCCACAGTCTGGCTGTGGGACACTGGTAAATTGAGGACAGGATGAAGATAAGGCCTGTGGGCAATGGGTTTTCAAACTAGCATCTGAAATTCATGGCCTACTTGTGAACTGGCACAACAACAAGGTTTAAATGAAAGTCCTTCCTTTCTCAGAGTGTTTGATTTCATTCCTCCTTAAAAACACAAAAATATAAGAGGCCATCATGAAATCATCATCACGGACAACACCATGCATTTCTTTGTCTGCACGTGTGCGTGGCACTAAACTAGTATTCGCGATAAATGCTGCAAGTTCGGGACAGAGCAGACGGAACGCGAGAAACACGGATGCATGGACTCGGCCCAAAAAGCATAAAAGGCTTTTAGAGGTGATGGCAACAACCAGGCAGCAACAGCTCCCTCGGTCTGCTTCTGGGAACTAAAGTGCTGACGGTCATAGCTTGAACAAAAACATCACTCATGCTCCATGAGCTCAATGAGTCTCTACCTCGAGGATGGTTGTTACTGTCAAGAGGAATAAGGAGCATTTATCACCATCCACGCCGGCTCTCCACTCCTGAATGATAATGACACACAACGCCGGCGATGGTGGAAGCGCTCGGGACATGAACGGGGCAACGCCGCACAATTACACAGTGAGTTAAGCCACCTCTTGAATCCCGATGTGTCGAATGTATTGAGCACAAATATGACAAGCTGTTGGTGTAGCTGGCGACGAGTGGAGGCGCTGACCTGCGTCTTGCCCAGGAGCGTGTAGGCCAGCTGGACCTTGGTGTAGTGGGAGACATCAAAGTGCTTACACGTCTTGGACAGGGCGACATCAAGCTGCTCCTGGAGTGTAGGAATAGAGAGATGACGGAGGGAGAGGAAGCGGAAGGGGGGTGGGGGCGGAAAGGGAGGGATTATAAATGTTAAGACAGGGGCTTTATACGCATATGTATATAAGTAGCTCTGAAGGCAAAGGGCAGGTAATTAGGTGGTTGTGTGTGTTAGGTCAGGGAGAGGTAACAGAGGGATTGGAGGGAAGAACACGGACGTGGAACAACCTTGACACGTTAATCTGAGCTCAGAGAGCAGAGCGCTGACAGAGGCCAAGTGATCAAATGCCTTCAAGAGTTTTCTCACGCCGGCACATGAATATAATGACGACAACTTTGACGGCCGGCAAAACGGCACGGTCAGCACCGCGTTGCATAGGGATGAGGGGTGGGGTCAAGGAGGAGCGAGCACACACTTTGGAAAGGATCCAGATCAGGGCGCAGGATGTTTTTGGAAGGAGTTCTAAAGGAATAATACTGAGACTTTATTGAAACAAATCATTATCTATGGAAATCTATTATCTATCTGTGTAGGGGGACTGTTACTGTTATAGTGATGATAAGAGAGTATTACATTCATAGTCATGTTTACATGCACAATGAGGACTAATGTGACTTGCATCTACATTACGTCCTATTGTTGAATACACAAGTTAAGGCCTTGAATCATCAACTTTTATTTACCCTATTCAGATTAAGATAATAAAAAACTTGTATTGAAAATCACATCTACATGTCAATGTCACTCTATTCAATTAGTTGGGTTAAAGGTTCAGTGCGTAAAAATGATTGACATGTGCTGTAGCTGAATGGTGATCACCCCGTCCTTCCAATGGAGGAGGCATAGAGGAACATTTTTTCGTTAATAAAATTAAAAGGTGTATATAAAGAGTTAATTCTGGGGTCATGGAAACAACAGTTCATACAGACAGGTAAGTTTACAGTCCTAAAAAACTATATTTGCAATTTTAAATGTAAATATGTTCACCTAAATCTTACACAATGGGCCTTTAATAGCATAACATAGGTGTTTATCTTAGTGTGTGTGTGTGTTGGAAATTGTCCAAAGTTTGGATTATGTTAATGTCACACACAAAGAAGAATAACAACACAGAGGATTTTTCACTGCTTATTCACAAACTGATGCTGACAGGTAAACAAACAGCCACCTTGGTGCGTGGCCTCTGTCTGTGAATGAGTGTGTGTGTGTGTGTGTGTGTGTGTGTGTGTGTGTGTGTGTGTGTGTGTGTGTGTGTGTGTGTGTGTGTGTGTGTGTGTGTGTGTGTGTGTGCCCACGCTCTGTGTACAGACAAAAGTATAAGTAATTAATCTACTCATGCACGGTGGCAGCCGTGCAGAGAAAATTGCTTTGCATACCATTTATCACACACAGGTATCAGAGCACAGCCAGAGATGAAACAGATACAATTTACTGTGCTCTCACACACACACACACACACACACACACACACACACACACACACAATAATGGCTTTCTGAATGTGTCAATATTTGGCTATGCTGCAATGAGAAAGCCAAACTATCAAAATGTCAGAATGAGGCACAAATAGCTTCTTTCAGATGAGGGCTCCGGGTAAATAATGACGTTAGAGCAAAATATTGTGATTAAAGTCTCTTTAGTGATGTGGCTCACAGATAATGGAATTAGAGTTGAAGCAAGGAAGCAAATACCTCAATTTGCTCCAGGGTGTCTTGCAGTTTTGAATTCAATTCACTGTGGAGAGAGAGAGGAGATTATTGAGGGTTAGTTCTGCAGCCACAGACCAGTATGTGTCATCAACTGAAAAGTTATCTTCATTATCAATTATGTTTCTATTCATATATTGGGATACTGAAGTTGAACTACATAAATGAAACCAAAAGTTATAAAATAATAAACTAATAAAACTATTAGAGATTGTCAGTGGTGCAAATCATCCCATGTAAAAATCTTTAACCACATTTCAGAGAAATTACATTGATTAGCAATTCCCTTTTTAATGCACTCAGTCTTAGTTTTTAAGTTCTAGTGTGACAGATTCAGATCACATTTTTATTTGGCAGAGAGTGAATATGAAATAATGATGTTAAAAAAGGATGTTTTCATGACTGGATAAGCTAACACGAATGGTAATATAGTTTCTCCCACATGAACAGAAAGATACAGAGAGGTGAGTATTCAACTGTAGCATGCATTTAAATATCATTAAATGCTATAAACCATTCCATTATCATGAGTGGTGAATGGTCTAGAAATGGTCTGTAACCTTGTGTTTTGTTTTGCTGGAATTTTTATCTCACTTAAAACAGACAAAAAGACATTTGAATCATTACTTTGCTCAATTATTTACATGTAAAATATACTATTAACATGACTATACTATTAATAAGCCCTATCCACATATGTCTTAACATAAGAGCAGGCGTTAAAACATCCTCATTATTTTAATTTTATTTATTTTACCTTTATTTTACCAGGTAAAATGTTTGAGAACCAGTTCTCATTTACAAACAAGACCTGGCCAAGAGGTGCCAGTGGGAACAAATACACAAACGAAATCACAGACACAAATAGACATATAAACATAAAATACGACTTAAGTAAACAGGTCAACAAGAAGCACGAAAGCATATACATGTGAATGAAAAGAGTGTGCGTGAGACGTAGGAAAGTGTGTGTGTACATGTGGAACCAAAGAGATCACCAGGAGCAACAGTCAACAACAATCTGTTGGAGTTTAAGCTTAAAGGTGGTGAGCAGAGTCAGAGTTGCAAGTTTGAGGGTGTTTTGTAATTATCATTGGGTGAAGTCGTCGAGGGCTTTTTAAAAGAGTCTTTGTAAGAGTTCCATTGGCCCTGATGCAGGATGAGTCGTTCAAAAGTACATTGTGCCACTTCAACCTCAATGTTGATTACATGGAAACTTTTATCTATGACACAAACACAACTGACATGCTGCTTCTTCTTCTTCTTCTTCATATGAACAAACACAACACGACAAAGTGAAACAAGTTTCCAGAAATATACTCTGAGAGGACGAGCACCATTTTTGTTCTTCCAAACGTTTGTTCTGATTCTACGTCTGGAGTGGAAACCGGGGTATAAATGGTGACTCTGTGTGTGTGTGTGTGCGCGTGTGTGTGCGTGTCTGTGTGTGTGCCACGCTCGTCAAGACCCAAAACGCCTACGCATCCTCAAGGCGTCTTAAGATTCTGCCTCATCCTGGGAAAACGCTTTCAACTCGGAAACTGAGAGGCAGCAGCAGAAATCACGACTGCTTGGCTCATCCCAAGACACTTCCTCTGGTCCCCTGTTACCACCCCCCCCCCCCCCCCCCCCCCCCCCCCCCTCCCTCTGGTCCCCTTTTCCCCCCCCCCCCCCCCGCCCCCCAGCACCCCCCACCCCCACCTCCCCTCTGCACTGCACCCATTCATAATCATCCCCTGTCCCGCAGTTTCTGGGGGTCTTCTTCAGGTCAGCCTGCTCTTATGTTGTTGCCTTGTTAGACTGCGAGTCGCCCAAGGGAGAGAGTGTCCTTAACCAATTGCTAATTAAGCATCTCCGCTCCAGTTGGGGACCGAGAGCGAGGAGGAGGAGGAGGAGGAGGAAGGAGGAGGAGGAAATGAGAGGCAACCGCAGAGTGAGTCCCACAGGTCGTTCGCACGACAGGTAACTAAATGAACATCTCAAAACTGCTGTCCACAAAAGTGTTGCATAAAGATGCATGTTGTGCCTCCACGACTGTACATTGCTCCAAAAATACATCACATACAACGTTGCCCACAAACATGAGAAGTGCAAGATGGCAGAGTATCAGAGGTTGAATCCCTGGAGAGGAGCTGCTGTGGATCTTTACCCTCAGTGCAGAGGCAGTTTTACTTCCTGACACCATATCTGCTTTTTGCTTTATCTTAGGGGGTCGGCCGATTATTGGTGTGGCCTGATTGGCTGGCTGGATGAATTACAAACATGAACAATTATTAAAGCCATTAAGTGTCAACAGATATTTATATAAAATGTGTGTATATATGTCAATCATAGAAGAAATTGCCAGTCATCAGTCTCATTAACACTGCCAGCTGAAAAGAAATGGGTTCATACGTGTTGGTGGGTGCCACCACCTGGAGCCAGTATCTCCACAGTGGTGATCACAGAATGGAGCCCTGGGTTTACATCATGACACCATCTTTGTGGAAAATGAACATGACACGCACTTTGTCTTCTTAGTTTGGCCCATGTTCCATTCGCTAAAGTGGAGGAGGCACGGCGTTTGAGGGCTGCCATGTCACCTATCTTTGTTAAGAGTCTATCTCACTTAGGTTTGAGGGTGAGTAGGTGGTAGACAAATATGAAAAGAGACAAACACAGACGATTGACTTTTTAGAACTGTGAAGGTGAAGGGTGAATATTTGGGGAACATCACGATACTTCCAATCTCCACGTTCAATACTCCATCGGAATCTAAAAAAGCTGGAATTTGCCGTGGTGATAACAACTCCCCACACTCCCGGCTACAGGATAAGGGAGACAGGTCATTGCGAGAACCCTCAGTGGAAACAACGACCTTTAGCCAAGACAAAGACAACACACAGCGGAGTGAGGGGGCTGGCTCCACTACAGAGATGTGAAATGATCAATGTCAGATCCTGGCTTCTTCAGAAATACATCTCCATGTCCATATGGGAGGCCCAGGAGAGAGAGAGTGCTGAACAAAGGCTCGGTTCCTGAGGCCAGACCGAGGAGATAAATGCACTGTTCATCACAGAAATGTTGTGTTGAACTCCCACACTGCTGCGGCACGGTGAAGCAAAGGGAGGCTAAACCACAAATTGAAGAGTTTTGGAAAAGAGCATGAGAAGAGGGGAAATATCAGCCCGCAGAGGCAGAGCTCACACACAAACACACCTGAGAGCAAAGTGGACCAACCACAGTTTCCCAGAACTGAAATCTATAACTCATCCTGCAGGGCAGCCGCCCAGCAACCCAGGCCTGGACCTGAGGCAGCTTGGCTCACAGAGGAATATGCCTTTACGCTGCCTTGCCAAGAGGTACAGCGGACGAGATGACGGACACAACTCACTCCCGTGTGTTATAGGGGAGGTCAAAAACATTCTCAAACAATGTCTCATTTGACATCGATGCATTGGTTCTGAGCGTCATCTTGTCTTTGGTGGAAGAGGCACCAGACACTCCTCAACAGCTGATTGGTGGCATCCTTTCCATGGGTCATCTTCAGAGCTCCGCCCTTCCCCGCATGAAATCAGCAACAAGGGAGGTCCTTGTGTGTCGACCGTGTCTTCTTTGTGGGTCACACCCATAGACTGTATATAAAGTTGGACGAAGCCTCCCTGACATCACCCGTAGCTTTCTGCAGTAACTCGTCACCATCTGGCCGATGCCTCACTCCTCCTACTTCCTGGTTCATCCAAAAATGGGCAAAGAGGCGGAGCACAGAGAGATAGAGCTGGGCTGGGCCCATGGTGCTGTCGCAGCATCCACAGGGCTTGACAGGTGAGTCCAAGTGTCACTCAAGAGGCCACGCCCTCAAAAATGCAACATTTCAGATGGCAATACAATAAAAATAAGCGCGTTGGACAAAAATGTTTGATTCACCTCTGAAGGTGACCATTTTAACATGGGAGTCTATGGGGATTGACTCGCTCTTGAAGCCAGCCTCTAGTGGTCACCCTGTGAACTGCAAGTTCCACCACTTCCCCGATTGGCCTCATCCGTCAGCCCAGAATGTTGCAGCTTGGTCACAGCCCTTTACAGAAGATACTTGTCAAGGTCAGGCCAAGAACTTATTGAAGAACCGTCATAAACAGGAAGCTCCAGCCAGCAGTCAGAGGAGAAGGAGAGAAAGTGCAAAGGTGGAAAACAACAAGCTCATCTAAGAACCTTGAGAGGTCGGGTGAGAGCCAAACCCCTAGATGACCTGCTGCTGCCAGTGTGTCCCCGTGCTGCATACGCTACCTAAAGACACAGTCCAAGCTGCAGCGTGTGTAGAGATGCAGCCCCTCCCTGCACACTGACAACCTTCCATGATCAGATAGAATGCATAAATAACAGATGAGGGGGGAAAACCTAATTAACAATCTGTTCCCTGCGGGGAACAAGAGGATTGAAATAGAGTTACGCAGAACTCACGGGGGTTACTTTGCATCCCATTTTCAATTATCCCAGGCATTAGGTGTCCACCGGGCCCCGAAGGCGAGACCCTCAGCGGTGACTTGCTGACTCGCTAAATTACCAATGTGAGGTTTCCTTCCAGGGTCAAACGGATGGGAGAGATTTTCCAAGATTTCGCTGTAGTCGTGTTTCAAGACAGAGAGGCGACGAAGTTGTAGGCGAAGAGCTTCAAAGAATGAAACGCGGCAAGAAGTGTCAACTGCAGCCACAGTTATGCAAGTGAATAAGCAGCGACAAAAGTATTATGAAATACTTTTCTTTTCCTCAAGTGCAGAATGGAGACATACCGTAGATATTCATCTCTCGTATCATTTGAAAAAAAATAAGCCTTTGAATGGGTACAAGTTTATACCCAATTGCTACATGAGCGATGGCACTATAACTGACATCAATGAAATCAGTTAAACAATAAAATGTGTTTTGCTTTGATTGTTAGTTTCCTTGAAGAACTTGGATAAACCCTCAGGACTCGGAGTCAGTCTCACATGACAATGCACATCTGCCACCTGCGTGACGCCAACTCCAATGAGATTCTCAGCAGATGTGAAAACAACGAGGAAAAACAACAAAACATATAGTATGTCAGCTCATTTCACTGCACACTGGCACCGCAATATGTTTGTGCCTGCTGGTCGTGTCAGATGAGGAGGCTAAAGAGCTAACCGTCGCTAACTTGCCAACTGATTGGCCTCTGATGCCGACTGGGGACCGATCACTGCCTGCCAGAGTTGGAGTCGCTCGTTCTTCGATCAATAAATCCATTCTCCTCCTTGTTTTGGTTACAGAGACAAGCACAGTATGCCAGTTACATGACCAAGCCCGGGCTCCACTTCACTATGTGTGTGAACACACTTCGTTTCAGCCTCTGTGTGGCCATTTGTGACGAGCCGGAGAGATCTGACTTCAGATGAAACAAAGGTTTCCCAAGAAGAGATGCATGTGCACTTACGTGTTCACATACATGGAGAAAAACATGGACGTATAAACGGATTGGCTATCAACAGGAAAGAACACACACACACACACACACATACAGTTTGACTTCAAAGATCAGGATAATATCACCCCTCTAGATCAGTACAAAGGAAATAGCTTCTTATGACTACATCAAATCGGCATAAACAAGCTTTGAGCATCCTACTTCATGTAAACATATCAGTATAAGGGCTCATTGTTTCATGTGTGAGCTTAAAGTCCCCAAAGCGGAACCTCGAAAAACATGTTTAGAACAGACGCTGCCAGGTGACTTTGTTTTGTTCCCATAATCCTATCTGAGTCGTGGGGGGAGTTCATGCGAGCAGCAGGAAAATGTAAAGTCAGCCACACACAACTACAACGTTCACATCTGGATAATTCTTTAAAAATCTGCCCAGGGACACAATCACACAGTCGCCGAAGAAACATTCAGTGTGAGCAGCACAGAGGAGGTGGACAGCTCCGTGGTGCTGAATAAAAATGTGAGAGGGTGCAGAGTCTGCAGTGTCCTGGTGTGTGACACCTGCACAAAGTGGTTTGTGTGTCTGAGAGACCAGAAACATCCATGACACACATGTTAATACGGGTGCCTTTGAAAGTATCTGAGTGAGCCACCTGCATCGATACTAATAGAGCAATTAGCTGAAGTGGAGGTTTGAGGGAGATTCACCTGGGTAAACTTTTCCCAAGTTGCTTCCGTACCTTCTTCAGTTGTGGAGAACAGAAAGACTTCGCAAACAAATGGGAAGAACTGCAATTGGTAATACGATCAAATACTTCCAAATGATCTGTTATGTTATCTTATAAAATAGACTGCCAAACATGTAAGGATGTCAACATAACATACTGTGAATGTAGCATGGTCTGTGGGGGTGAAGTGTGAACTGCACATTCCATCCGTATGTCTGAGTGCTGCAGTGGCTCACCACTCACTCAAGTGGTGAAAAAGTGGTACAACGGGATGGACGGACATGCGCTCTGTGAAATAACACATGTTCATCTATAATAACATGTCAGCGCTTATTTCTAAATATTTCCAGGTAAAGAAAAAACACATATACGCCCTTTAACTGAGCACCGACAGTTCCTGCATATCAATCTGTGCCTGTAAATGGTGCCACAGGAGGGGGGAGGAGTCAGTGATGAGTGTACATCCCTGATCAATCCGTAATCAATACAAAACAAAGCAAATTGATGCGCCCAACTGCTGCCACAACTGCACAGGAAATCAAAAGGAAAGAGATGATTCTACCCCGGGTGCTCAACAAGCAATGTCACAAACATACATAGTATCTTCTCCATAACTGTCCAACACTCAGTTTGTTCCATTCGAATCTGGCTCTCACTTGTAAAAGATGAGCCCAGAGCGTAAGAGGTTTGTGATGACAGTCATGTGGGGCATTACAAATATCATCTCATTTTCCTAATGGACTCAGCTGTCCGCCGGGCTCTCTATATCTTATCGGGCCGACACGACCCAATCCAACAACCGCGCCAAACCTGAGGGCGTTCACCATGACAGATAAGCAATGTACTTAAAGCTGAGCTGCTGCATTCAGACTTATAATGGAGACATGTAGAGTCTTGTTCGAAGACACGGTGGCAGCAGCAGGTTGGCATTCACTGACAATGTCCTCGGACGCTTTTCACTGGGCTCCGGGCCAGATCGTGAAAACTTGAGAAAACTGCTGATGTCATGGTACCGGAGAAGAATGAGTGGAAGCAAGAAAGCCACTTTCAGTCTCGCGAGGAGAGCAAATATAAGAACTCATGATGGAGTTAAAGAAGAGTTATTACCCTCTTTCCAATATGTATTCCCTATATTGATCTATAAAGCTCTAATGGATAAGAACATGTATGAAGGAGTGATTGTAAATAAAATGCATGTATATGCTCTGTCAGTCTGCTCCCACTGTACCTGATGCAGCTGTAGTGTTTAAAGGTGCTGGCTGCTTTCTGACATTCCAGACAGAGCTGGATTGCACCTGGATAGTCTTCCTCCTGTTGAAACACACACACAAAGTCATTTAGTTCATATCTATGTATAGAAAACACCACAAATGTAAAAGGACACTACAGTATAGAACCTTTTCATAGACATAATATTAGTTTTCTTCTTTTTCTGAGACTGAATGATACAGAAATCGGTGTTTTCACAGTAGATGAGAAAAGATCACACTGTGTTCGTCAGATCCGTTCAGTGTGCTGCACCTGACCTTCATCGGCATTTGTCTGAGGGTCGAGTGTTTGTGTGGGGCTTTGCTTTCAATATGGAATCCCTGCCGATTTTTAACCTTTCAAGTCAATTAGAAGCATGTCTCTCCCTTTCTGTGCGTGTGTGTGTGTGTGCGTGTGTGTGTTAGAGTGTACACAATACCTCAAGCATCTCGCTGAGTCGTACATCTGTTCTTTGCTGTGAGGAGGGAGACGAGCAGCAGACCACAACATTAAAAACAGGCATCCATACAAGAACTATTCAGTATTGGTTATTTACATTCTGTTCCATGTGATTTTATAATATCCATTCACTCTATAATCTCAATAATCCCAGTTGGACAAAAGGACGTAAGTAAACAGACGATGGAAACAGCATGTTAGGTTTAAACTCAAAGTCCAGAGGAAGCATTATGATGATGACTGTCATATATGAAGTTCCCTTACTACACGTTCCACATTCTATTTAGTATCATATTTGTCATAGAGTCTTGGAGTCAGGACGACACTTTCTATGATTTATGTTGCTGATCAGAGAGGAAACGTGAAGCTGTATGAAAAACAACCGTGACATTTAACAGATAAAGATGAGTTCACTCGTGTATGAAGCTGAGGTATACAAAATATATTCAACTCAGGATGTAGCTGTGCCTCACAGACCCCACAGGCTGCTAGCTAAGTAGGACTATTTTGGGATACGTCAGGAAGCAGAGACGTTTTCTCCTGTCTCTCTGAAAACCAAGGTCACCGACTGCACGGATTAGAACAGAATACGCTGCATTTGAACAGGGTGGAATGTGTCAGTGTTACCAGAGTCTTGATGGTCCTCAGAGACTTCAGCAGGCCTGTCAGCAGATGTCTCCTTCTCTGATTGGCCAGCAGACCCAGGCTCGCCTCTGTGAATCCCTCCTTTGCAACGCTGAGTTTTCTACACAAAAGTATGCCGATGTGATTTGAATGGATGACAGAAAGAGTCATTTCTCTCAGCGAAAGGGATGAAACACCATTACCGTCTTGTGTTGGTGCAACAGACTGCTGCCAGCTGCAGGTTGGTCTGCAATGCAGTGACTCTCTCCAGCTCCTGAGGACAAGGAACGAGATCTCATATTAATGAGACCACAACATGAAACTTGAAAGTACACAGAGTATATGCACGAGTAGCCTTAAAGAATATCTGTTGATGTACGCATTTCTTTTTAGAAATGTTGGCTTGTGGAAAAAGTGGCGCGATGTCCAACGTCCTACTCCATTGAAGCAGCAATGTTTCTATAGTAGCCAACAGACCAATCAAACGCTTACTTTGGAGAGAATAAATTTTTTGGGGTTATCTGAGGCAAGCTCAAAAATCCTACACATAAGAATCTTAACATAACACTCTGTCGTTTTTGACAAAAGTCAACTCAAACATGTACATGCAATTGTCTGCAAAGTCACCACATATGTAAAACTACGAAGATTTCTTGAATAAATGATAAATCCTGGCTATGACTGTTTCTTAATACATGAGAGAATCACTGTGTCCTTTGTACACTTATTTAAACATGTCGTCAGAGAAATGTCCTTGTGCTGGATCTGAGCTGACTCACCAGGTCCAGCTGAGGAATAATTTAGAGACTGCGCCTAAGATACTGATTCACATGCTGGGAACGGTGCAGCAGTCATTTTAGAACCTGCACCACTAACAACTGTAACATTCTACTTTGAGTCCCGGCTTCAGCAGCAACGTTGGAGTGATGAATATAAACTTGTAAAATAAACCTAGTGAGCTGCACATGTGGATTTAATGAAGTTAGAAAATGTTAACATGGTCAGAAATGAGCAATTCAGAGAGAACTGAAGTGACAGTGGAAGTCATTTGACGGTCGTCAACATGGTCGACATCAATACTCAGGTAGGTGTTTAAAATGCTCCTTTGGTATGAAGGAGCCCAAAACATGCCAAGGACATATCCTCCACAAACATTACATGCACTTTACATCGCCCACTTAGTTAGTTTATAACAAATTCTGTGTATCTAGTCACCTTATTTTTAATGGTGCTGTGTGTACGATTTGGTGACATCTAGAGGTGAAGTTGCATGTTGAATGCATCACCTCACCCTCACCTTTCTGAGCATGCAGGAGCAACTACGAAAGACTTCAGCTGTCATTAACACACTCTGGGCTACTGTATAAACATGGCGGCCCCCGTAAGGAGGATCCACTCCTCATGTAAATATACATTCATGGGTTCATTTGAAGTGTAATGGAAAAAAATTAAACATGTAAGTGACAATAAATTCATGAAAATGTCAGCATGAAATTGTTTTGTGATATTTTTTCGAAGTGACAATGATTACCGAAATCTTACACACTGCACCTTTAAGCATGTCACAAACATGCATCTTTTATTAGACCAACACAAACAACTTGTCCCGCGTTTTGTATACATCTGTCACACCCATTACCAATGCGCACATGAGACTGTAGACAGCAGTCGTGCATTTAGCCCACGATTCATGTGGAGCGCAAATCCGCTCAGCCCATGAAGACAGAGACAACCTGAACACACACACACACACACACACACACACACACACACACACACACACACTTCAAACAGAAACACACACATGCTGAACATGCTGAGCGATCCGTTTGTAGCCCGAGGCTGCACATTGTTGATACAGCCCGGCTCTGAGCGCTGTATCCTGTCTGGAGGCTACACTTAACCTGACAGACAACAGGCTCCACCGGCCACGGGCAGATAGCGTGCAGATTGGAGCAGCTGCTCAGTCATAGTTTCATGGATGAAAGAGGTTAAACATCAGGTATGAATCAGAGGGATTTGGTATAGAGCGAGTTCTAAAGGCTAAATTCTATTTTAGCGTATATTTCATGTACAGGAGGTCTTTATTTACATGCACAGGGAAGGTGAACGGACTCAAATGCAATTAAAGTGTAGAGCCCACGTCCACATGCGCAGCTCTGGCATGGGAGGTGAAGGTCAAGTAGGAGTAGAGGTTCAGTCCCGCAGGAGAATTATTTTCCGTGCTTCTATATTCAAATTTTCATGAGAGGTCCTTCCTGTGACCCCTCAGCACATCGATTATGCACCTGCTCCATGTTCAGCCTCCTGCCTACACATCCTAACCATGCCTCTGTTCCACTTCTGCCCTTGTGGCTTTTTCCACCGAGTGGGGTGACTGAGTAGAACCGTGTTTAGAATGTGCAGGTGCAGGGACTCGCAGCTTCCAACTTTTCATTTGCCCAATTCCACCTCACGGCCATGACACCATACACTAACACTCTTCGCTGTTTGAATTAGATGAACCTGTATTAATCCCACCGGGGGGAAGGTTCACCGTTACAGCAGCTCGAGGGGTAGATACATTCAAAATAAACAGTTTAAAAAGGGGAAATATAAAAACAGAAAAAATATAAAAAGTAAAGAGGATAACATTTCATACACTAGAAACATACACAAAAAGGGTCCAAATAGCTTTTTGACCCGTTGCACATACCTTAAAGTACATAAGATTTACTGGCAATAGCATCACTGCACCTACTAATATTCATTGTAGTGATACAGTAGCAATAGCAGCATCAGTGGTGATCTAATAATAATAGTATTAATAATAATATGCAATAATAATAGGAGTGATAATGATAATAATCATCATCATCATCATCATCATCATCATCATGATAAAAGAAGTTCAACAGGATGTTGCGCACTGTGCACTATAAACGTTCGTGGCTTTGTAAACATGCACAACTGCCAGAGTTTGCACTGGAGAGCTCATAGGAATTTGACTCAGCATACAATTAGCATGTTCACCCAGATGTTGTGTTCCAATCAACGCTGATCATGGCCAAGCCGATTAAAACCAGTTGCTGTGATTGGACAGAGGTGTAAAAGCCGATTACACAATTTACCGTTGTTCGGAAAACCAGCTCTAAGCCGTTATTCTAACCTAACATGTCACCTCCATTTCCTGTCAAATCTGTAGCGTCCCCCCCAACAAGCAGAGCCTGACGTCCAGCATGTAATTGGCAGGTACGACCACCAAGGCTGGTCCGAGTCCCAATCTCTCTCAAAGAAGGCTATGAAAACAAAGTCAACGGCAGCAACTGGGATAAATAAGTGTGTCCAGTGGCTTTATAATTGAACACCAGTCGAAAGCCATTACTCTGAGTGACCTGGTCAGGGCCACCGGCTGCTAATGCATTACAAGTTGGTCTCCCACAAGGAGGGCTCTCTTTCCTGATAAGTCTAAAGGGTCAGGCGGTGTGACCGCTCCATTCCAAACTGTCTCTGTGAAACAGTGGAAATAATAGAGGGCTCTTATTTTCACTTTACCCCACTACCTGTGTATTGAGCTGGTTTAACGCTTTGGACTCTCGAGAATACCACGACGCACGAGTCCACGTTAAACATAAATCCATTAGGGATCAGCGGCTGTGACCGAATGCGCGTAAATAACCTCGGTGTGACCTTTTAACAGCAGCCTCGTGTCGAACGTTTACAGACGCGGGCGCCAACAGGAGAGAGGCTGGTGACGGCAGAGCTACCGATCACATCGGACACTTAGCAGGACCTCACCTCCAAGTGTGAAGGCATGAGTGTACGTGTCTGCACAGTTTATGTGGCCACCCTCTGGAGTGTTGCACACAGCACAGGAGTAGAGATGGTGTTGAGCCCCATGGCTTTGTGTCTCTGAGTGCATGTTTGATCAAATGTCACACTGAGAAGATAAACAGAGCTGGGGAGTGAAAACTAGCAGATGGGAAAACAGATGAGAGCCATAGTAGAGAAGCAAAAGCACGAAGGGGAGAGGGAGGAGCCTCAGGCTACAGCCACACATTCTATGTTTTAGCCTCGTTGTCTAATGTGACTTTTGCTTGGTTACAGACGGCATCAATGGGTCAGTTTTAAATTTGCAGTTGTATCGTAGTCCGGACAGGCAAAAACTATGACACGTGGAACAGCTGGTGAGGTCAGATGTATGGAATCAAATCAGGAAGGACATATTTTCCCAACTTTGCCTTTTACGGTGAAAGGACATGAGGTATTAGGCTGAATCTTTGAAAGAAATTCTGAATCTCTGCCCCTAAGTCTTCCTCCCCCTAAAAATTGCATTTAATTATATTTTCTATATCGCACCAGAAGTCATTTAAGGTTATCTTATTCAACAGATGTGAGTTTTGTTGTTACAGATGTTGCATTGATCAGAATATGAAACACTGTGACCACAGAACCCTCTCCTCTCTCCCACATACAGAGGAAACACCACCAACTGTGGGCTAAAATGAGTCAGTGGAAAAGCCTCTGAAATCCAATAAGCACCTGGTGTCAGTTGTAAATTACTGAGTCGGTGGGGGAGAGTCACAGAAATAATGATCAATTTACTATTCATAGACTGACTCATCATGTGGCTCAACAACTGCAGTTATATCGCTGAAATATCACAAAATGACACGTTTGTTCAAAGCTGCTGGTCCTTCACCAGGATGAAAGCTTTAATGACTAAATAAAAGTTTAATGCATTCTGCATAACTTCAAAAGTCATGGATCTGATGGGAGCAGTGAAGTCTGAATGGCAATTTAAATAAATCAAAAGTCCTTCGATCAAATCCAACACCAAAACACACACTTTAGCGCACATGAATTTGGATGTTTGGCTGAGATGCTTTTATTTTGAAGTCCTACTGATGTTGTGACACGTAAATGTACACCGTTTTTATAATAAATACTGGTGCCAGCTATTGTCTGCAGAGAGATTCATTTAATGACAAGTGTTCCAGGGTCGTTAAACTGTCAGACAGAAAACTGGGTGATTTCATGAGCTATTCTTTGTAACAGTGTTCAGCAAACTCTACATTTAGCATTTAAATGGACAAGAGAGTTGTTTCGTAAAGGCTTATTTAATATAGAAAGGCTTGTTTAATGGAATTGAATGTTAATTTAACCCTGATTCATTTCAGCACATTTCAACATCATTTTGTGATCAAAGGATTTGTATCAAATTAATTCTAGTTTAAGATCAGAACATGTTCTGCGTGAAATAAGATGACTGCCTCTTGTATCTTTCCCATGGGTGGAGTTGAATTTCATACTGCCAGGGTTGCACTAATTCTACACTATCTGGTTGGCAGCTAGTGACTGAATCATTGCGTCTTCTGCAACCACGACAACCTGATACCCAATCGAATAACATGGTAAGAATAGATGTAAGAGCTAGTTAGCTAGAGTTAGCTTACCTTGACGTAAGCCGGCTGTTTTTCCAGAATGAGATCTGCGACCTTTTTAGAAACCTACAGAGGGAGAGAAGAGAAGAGCAATGTTGACCTCTGGTGGTTTGCAAATGAAGGAATGATCACTTCCCTTTCCTCCTGTTAGATGTGTGAAATTTGGAGTTATGTCCAAAAATGGCTTGGCAGAGACACGGTGACCTTTGACCTTTCACCATCAAACTCTAATCAGTTCATCCAAAGGAAGGTTTGTGCCACATGTAATGAGAGTCCATCAAAAGGATCTGACATGTCACAGTTTCAAGAATCAACCATAACCGGAGGTCACCATGACTTTGACCTCTGACCAGCAAAATGTAATTTGGGCACAAGTGACCATTTGCTCCAAACGTGAGCAGCAGCGCCCCCTGCAGGCTGTCCTGGGGTATCAGTATTCACCACACTTGGTCCGACAGACAGAAGAGTGGGAAACACGATGCTTCTGGCGGCAGCTGTCGCTAACGCGGAGGCACAAGAAAGAGCGAGGAGACGTTTTCATGCTCCTCTCAAATGTCAGCCAAGAGAAACTGTTCGGACACTTTAATCTCGCTATTGAGGCCGGAGCATGAACAACAATGGCTGATGGCTTTATCTACAGCCAGGTGTAACCACAGGCCTCGAAGACACACGATCTATTACTCACTTTCATTTCACCCCACGTCTCTCTCGAGTCCATCACTCTTGTTTCTGAAAACTCCCTGTTTTCTTGGTTCTTCCAAAGAGCCCTCCTCCTCTCCTCTCTGCCTTTCACCAGCCTGACTCACAGCTGAGGTGAAACCACAATTTTATTTATTTTTTTTTGTTTAAACAAGCACGTTCATAACGCGCACTATTACACAACCATGAGATCGGTGTGACCCCTGAAGGCTCCGTGAAAGTTGCTCACCGCAGCTTTTCGCTGCAGAACACTGAGGGTCAATGCAGATTGAATGAGCCCCTTTTTGAGGGGACACACACGGACAAGGTTATTCACGGGGTCAAAGAGTAAAGCTAAGAGGATTATTCACTTTCAGTAATAACCTTACAATTAACTGTCCAATCTGGATAATTAGATTTCCTATGATATTGCAAGTATAACACATATATGTGTTTCTTAATGATTTGGTGATGGTCAATGAATGGAGGACGGAAAGAATAGGATTTGTCAAAAGTACTTTTGTTGAACATTCCATAAAGACTGAAACCATAGATCTACCATACTTCTTCCAATGCACCGTTGATAAAAGCAGCCAAATACCACTAAGGTGAGTGCTGCTATCTTGCTTAGAGGAGGTTCCGCTGATACACACTACAGCTGTCAATCATACAGTTTGATCCCATTTTATAAAATCAAGCCATTACTGAAAAAGAAATGAACAGGAGAAAATAGTTCCGGTCTATTCCCCATTCATTTAGATTGAGGAGGCAGGATTTCTATCCTGCACTTCGATCATAATGCTTTGTGTCCATCACAGGCAAATGCTCGAGCTGCATCCTCACTCTTTGTGTTTACATACAACCACTACAAGTCTAAAAGCACTTTGATTTCAAGACCACACACAGGAAGAATGTTTGCGGTAACTGGGCCGCGAGGCGAGCACACATGGCAGATGGCGGAGTCGCACTGGGACGAGACAACGGCCCTGGACCTTCTCACCGGGACCACCCAGAAACGATCAAAGCGGGTCTCCGAAGCGTCTGTGGGCAGTCAGGGAGCCACGAGCCCACAGGGAGGAAATCCAATGGTCAGTGCGACAGTGACAGACGGACTGAATGTTGTCCAAAACAAATGACTGATGGTGAGCGATGATGATGAGGCGTTACATGGACTCTTTTCTGCAGGGAGGAAAAAAAATGCGCATCCGAGAAGGCAAAAACAACGAGAGGACTTACGGCGGAGTCACAGAAGACAGATGTCGACAACAAACTGTGGCTCGCACACGCTAATCAAGGCTGACAGAGACTGAACACGCCTGTACAGTCGGTGTTGCATCGGCTCATTAGCGAGGAGGCTGGACACTGAAGACGCACCGCAAACATTAGGGTTCGAATCGATGCATCTGAACGAGAGCATGCTCACTGTTCTCTGAGATGCACAAGGCCGTTAGATCTGAATGAGTCAAGTCGAGTTTTGTAGCAGTGGAATGTATCAAGCCGCTAAGAAATAGAGCGCGTCAGTCATTGTGGTGAAGGAGTCTCAGGACGGAGAGACAGAAGGAACTCCACTAAGGTTTTCATGCAGGATGGAGAAAATCCACTTTATAATTGATCTGAAAACAAAAACATACAAACATTCGAATCTTTCGACTTCCCACCTGTTGCAAATGAACCTGCATAACCTGGATTTTTAGTTAGTCGACACTGTAGTGGGTTTTTTTTTTTATCTTAACTGATGAATGAGAGATTGCATAGATGAATGAAACTTTACTGTCGTTAGACCGAATATGTAATGACATGTTTAAGGCTTTTTCTCAATAGAAATAGGATGAAAAGAGAACAAGAGAGAAAAGGTAAAATGGAGACGACATGGGTCATGCTCTGAGGCAGCAGAGACAAACATAAAGAAGAACAAACGACAACTTCAAAGTTGTTCTCATTGTTCCTGGAGCTATAAATAGCCCATACGCGTCTGAGTTATCACAGAATCAATTTTCTAATGCACTGAAAAATTCAAAAATGACTAAATGAAAAATATCTCACAAATGTGTCTGAAATGTGCCGCGTGTGGCGTAGTGGTGTCATATTCTCTTTGGCTTTGAAGTGTCTGACATTGCTTCATGAAAGGATGCCACCTCTGTTCTGTCTTTGAATGTCTCCCACACAACGTTAAAACTTCCCGCCGCACAGCAGGACATCCATGCAGCCGCAGAGGAATTTGGCAGCCGGGCCGAGCTTAGGCAAAGGTTGCGTAAGCGCTGGTAACGTGAAGGGAGGGAGAAGGAAAAAAAGAGCAGTGACGGAGAATTCATTACTGCTGCGGGAGGGATAGACATCACTGGCTTTCAACTTTCATTAAAAATTAAACATGTTCATCCAGGTTATTAATACCACTTCCTCCGTCACCACGGCATTCTATGTTCATACACAGAAAGTCACTTGAAGAAGCTCCACCGACTTTTTTTTTTTTTTTAATGCCGATGGTCTTGTTTTTTTGGTTTTTTTTTTAATGATAACA